>KN767886.1:0-18317 GCA_000816745.1 Ancylostoma duodenale | reverse complement strand
AGGGAAAAGGTGTTGATTGGAGTTGTTTGGCGTACTCTTGTTCATATATAGTGCTGTAATAAGCTTTATCTGGTTTATATCTTTCGCCTTCTGTAGGGCCTGAAAGGTCAATTTTGCTTGTACAAGCTATTCTATTAAACATCTCGTCAAATCTACACCAGTTCTTAACCTCTTTCGTTTTTTTTTTTTTTTCATTGGGCTTTATGATTTTTGGCGGTCAGCTTCCAATCAACGAACTCCTGACTATAATAAGCAAGATTGGAATATGTTGTTTTCGGCATATTTTGTGAGCGCTTGGTTTGACTACATGTCTTTGTGACCGTGATTATCAGTTCATACACTTTTTCACATTAGGATGGAAAGCCATAGAAAATAGATGCGAGCAGTTCCGAGTACTAAGACAAATTCAAGCTCACTGATAGAGTGTGTTGAACGCATTAGAACTATTGTGGTTCAAACTCACTCTCAGCATATGACCTGCTTCGTAATTCTTGTCTTGCCGTTCATTAATGCGCCATAACTGGATGGGATCGATAATCTCAGTCGTAGTTTCAACTTTTCAATAACCTCTTCATCTTCGCTGTTCATACTTTTACGAACGTGAATACTGCATGTTCAAAATATTTTTATTTCAGGTGAAGCTGATGACAGCAATTGGTTATGGCAGTTCTGCCTTTGCTGTTCGTCTTGCTACTCTTTCTCAACAGCACACACAAAACTGCCTCGGAGTAATAGCATGTGGAGAGATATTTCTCATTCCAGTTCTTATCTCCATGATTTTTGTGTAAGTCAAATTACAGTCTGTTCCCTGAAACGTACACTGCCATCCTCGCTCCGATTGAACAAAGCGGAGCGAGGATGGCAGTGTACGTTTTAGGGAACAGACTGTATCTAATACATGAGTTCCGTTGTGTTCAACTTCTTAACCACTTTCAGACGGCAAATTATCGTTAAGGGAAATTTACGGAAGTATTCTGTAAATTAGTACATAATTTCTCCCGAAGTGTAGAGAATCTGACCTTTTACCAGCATTTTATCTGTTTGGGAAGTATGCACAAATACAGAATCATTCAGCTTATTAGCAAAATCACTTCAAGAATGTTTAGAATGTAGAATCGCAAGATAGTTTGGCAGAGATTCGCGTCCACATAAATGGCATTTCTATTCCTATTTTTTCACCAGAAGCATTTCTCATTTCAAGGGTGTACCCCTAGAATGCAAAAGGGGTCACAAAAGCCTGTACAGGGGGATGTTTGTATCGGTAGGGTTCAACTTCCACCAGTCAACTTACAGTCTGGTAACCCAGAACGTGCACCAGGGTGGACTTTGTGTGCAATTGCGACCGCAGTGGTATCGGCCGGCCGACCGGCCGGTTCCGTCGGAGACAGTATCGAAACATCAAATTGGAAGGAATCACACCACCTAGATATCAAAAACATTTCAAAAGGTACAAAAGAACGTGTAAAAATAGATCTAAAAAGCCGATCGGCCGGCCGTTACCACTGCGGTCGCAATTGCACACAAAGTCCACCCTGGTGCACGTTCTGGGATACCAGACTGTACATACTGGAACTTGCTATCTTTGGTGTTTCAACTGGAGAAATAATGTGTTTTCAGTGGAAAAGCCTCTCTCTTCGTCCCGTTTGTATACTATCGTTTCCTCACGCTGCGTTATGCCTCTCGAAGGAATCCTAATACGAGGTATTTTTCATTTTTTCTATCGGATAACTGGTTTTGCTTTTTTTCATACGTTTATTTCTTGCAGTCATCTTTTGTTGAAGAAGAAGTTAGGCCTGGCATGTTGCAACACCGGCTTCTAATATGCTAACGGTTGCGATTTTAACACAATTTTTATTTCGATGACTCCTTAGGCGTACACAAAGTTTTAGTCTAATGGGGCAGGCCTCTCGTTGTGGCTCTTGTGCGGCTGTTGGATGTAGAATAGATTGCGACACCAGATAAAAAAAAGTGATCCCACTCGGGTGGTTGTAGCCCACCGTGATGAAGTCATATCTGCCTAGGTTCTCATCCAACACTTTTGTATCCACATCACTGCTCGTAGTCCTGAACGTAGCTAGAGATAGAGGTGTGCTATAATACGCAGATAAGAGATAACGAGCTGGAGTGGGGGTAAGCGTTAAAACACGTTTTTCAGGCAAGCGTTTGCACAGATGCGTTACTCTCTCGATCAGGTGGCGGCTTCTCCGAACTGTCCTCAGGTTGTGCGATCGCTGATTTACAACTCCGTTGGTTTTATTTCGCGCTTGGCTCCTGCCATATAACGATATTGTTGGTCCTTTCTCAGGCGTGTTTTCCCCTTTTTTTGGAATTCAATGCAGTGCTGTTCTAGTGTTTCATTTCATGTGATGTCATGTCGTTATTTAGCATAGAGATATTGATGAACTATCGTAAGCTCATTTTCTTAAATCGATCAACTTAAGAAGTGCATCTCAAAGTGAATAAAATAATTTGCTTCATTTCATATAATCTTTTCCATCTTAAAAGTGCAATCTAGAATAATGGTGGATCCCAGCCATGGTAGAGGGACGCTTCACTGCCTGTTTGAGAAAGGTGGTTTTCATGCTAAGCTGCATATCAGCATCCTTTAATTTTCAAGTGGCTAATTTATGTAAATGATTGTAGAATAATATTTTCAGTAATTTGCTTCCGAAATTCTTGCTGTTCGGGCCCGCACAGTGGTGGGAACCCCAGCTTTCTCACTCACGATGCCCCAGCTTTCTCACTCACGATGAGCAATCAATTCCCATTTAGAGGGTCTTGCTATACGTATAAGGTTCAACCTCTCATAGTCTTTACTACGCTCCATAGAAGAAGCTCAAAGTGAAATTGCAAGCAAGCATTGGTAATCAGAGAACATTGGATTAACATCTATATACAAAGCTTCACAGTACACACGTTTTGTGGATAAAAAAACATGATGAAATAACATATCAGTCCTGTGGCACTTCGAACCCTTCATGAGAGTTACGAGTACAGTAACAGCCCCAGTAGAAGGTTATTAGGTTTGACCAAGGAAGTTCGTAAGATCAGCGAAGTTTCTGTAGAGATAATAGATGCGGGATAAAAAATAAAAGGGAAACATCACCTTGCGGAGAACATCGCCGATGGAGGAATAAGAAATGAGTGGTGTGAACAAATAAAATTTTAGTGCCGAAACTCCAACATAGGCAATAACGACGTTTAATTTACAGCTAGTTGGTAAAATCTTCTATTTCCACAAAACAGAAGTCTTCTCAGTTTTTCGTGCGGATCGTCTTCTCGTCCTACAACAATAAACTGTATTAAATCTACAATTATGGAAATCCACGTGAGGAAGGCTGGTCGTCCAGGCCAATGCGCCGAGCTGCACCACATGATAGATCGAGGAAACTATGAAAGTGGTAAGAAATGAAATACAATGTGCGTGTGCAAACAATTACAGTGTTAAGGTTGCCCGCAGAGTTCAGACGCGCTTGAGCGCGTTCGGCAAACGCGCTCATCGGCGTAGCTGCTGGCTGTCGCGCGCAGCGTCCGCTAGGTGAGTGCGCGCGGGCGCTCGCAACGCAGGCGTCTTGATCTATCGGGAAGTTGTGTTCATTTTTACCTACAAAACGTGGACGTCGCGCGTCGGCCAGCACCGCTCGACAGCCAGCAGCTGGCGGCGGACGCTAGATTGGACTCTGCGGTCTCCGACGATTTTGAGCGCGCGCGTGGCAATCGCCGATAGTCAAGATCGATATCCATCAGCTTGCCTCAAACGCCGAGACGCGCTCAAGCGCGGTCCGGAACTCTGCAGGCAACCTGAAGCGCAGATGATGTGGCGCGAAGCGTACATAGTTTCTCATTACGGATCCACTGGAGTCTCTTTTACGACAATTTTCAACGTTATCCGAAGGGTAAATAGAATTTGTCTTTGGCTTTTGATACTCTGTCAAGCAGAAAAATTGGTCGCATTAGTGTTCTCATGATTTTTTGCCGTTTGATCTTCCATTACGCGCAACAGGAAAAAATTTGACACTAGCACACAAAGGTGCGCAAAATTCTAAAATATTTGAGGCTTTTCTTTTTGTAGAAAAGAAAAGCCTCAAATATTATATATAATATTATCATATATAGTAATATTCCCAGCAGAGGCATTCGACGTCCCTAAACGAGGACGTAGAGAAATTATAGGAAAATCTTCCCAATCTGCATGCGCTCCATAGTCGATACGTCCATACCTCTTTTCGGAGTTCCTGCTCATCAACACGACATCATTCTCCAGAAGATAAAAAAGGACTTATGCGCAAATCCACACAAGGGAGATGAAAAGGGAGTTGGGGGGGGGGGGGGGCACTCCTATGGAGCCTAAGCCTAAGTCTAGGCTTAGGCTTAAACCCATGCTTGAGCATAGGATTAGGCTTAGGCTTAGCTTAGGGTTAGGCTTAGGCTTAGGCTAGTGCTTTTGCTTAGGCTTACAAGGTGAAGCATATGACCTTTTATAGGGTGGCCTCCCCCAACTCCCTTTTCGCCCCAAAGACTTTTGACCCACTCTCTGGGTCACCAATGTATAGTCCTTACGCGCAATCGGCGGAAAATTCTCGAGCGCGCCCAGCATGCGTCGCGTGCGCGGCGCGGCCCTCTTTTGGGGCCGTCCGGTCGATATCGGTCAGCCACAGGCCTCACACCTTTAGATAAGCTTCAAGTAAAGAAAAAAAATGAAAGAAAACCACTCATATGAGCCAAAAATCTGACGAACGAAGGGGACCGCTGCCGCAAGAGGGCCGCGCCGCGCACGCGCCTCATGCTGGGGGCGCTCGAAAATTTTCCGCCGATTGCGCGTAAGGACTTTACACAGTTTGATTGCTTGAAAACATCTCCACAACCAAGCATATCAAAGCTTCTTCTAGGGATTGAAAAAGTAGGATTCCTCGATATTGTAAGCCAGATCATTTACAGCTGTGACTAGTGTTTTCGAATTTTCTCACGTTAGTCAGCACAATCTATCAAGCCACTTCCTTCAGGACGTACTAAGTTTGAAAATGTGAAACTGGTGCAGTGGAAATTACTGTGAAAATTGTATTGTCTCACCTTCTCAGCTTGTCTTCCAATAATGCCATCTTTACTGAACAGTTGTTGCCAGATCACCTCATTGACTGTTTGTTTTGCTGATAAATCAGCTAAGGATGTAGCGTTCACATTATTCTCGCGTGTATCCTCTTCACCGATCAAATTCGGGTGCGCTCGTCCGTTCATGCAAGCTGTCAGCACTGTGTACGAATCTGCAATTGATCGAATCATGTACTACTGCGCATGAAGTACTTTCTATCAAAAGTTTCCAAACTAAAGGAACAAAACCACCAACTTCTCATCAAATCAGAGGCAAGATATGGCATAGAAGCGACTTTTTTACTCCGAAGAGGCTGAAATTGCTTAGTAGTAGTATGCTTCAAATTCAGAGTGATTTCTTCTTTAAACAAAAAGGTGGTATTTGGATAGATTTTTCTCTTGTTACACCAACAGAGCTTTTCGGTACTTCATTGATGGCTAGACGTTTCTACAGAACAGCAAGATCCGAAGAAGTCTAATGTCATGTACATGTAAGCATATGCAGGCAAAGACTGGAAAGAAATAAATCCACATTGGAGCTAATACTTCGACATAAACAAGGCATTAATCACCAAACCTCTAGTAGTTTTCTGGATTCCAGATGAGTTTCTTTCTTACCTGATTCAGGTTGATATTGAAAAACTGATAGAGTCGTTGAACACGTCAGGAGTTTCCCATCATAGACAATAGCGAATCATATTTATACCTTCAGGTCTTTAAAAATGATGACTCGGTTGTAGAGACAGGCCATCAACAAAGTAATCCACCGAATAAACAGCGACAGTACAGAACCATGTTTACATTCACTCTCACAATCTATAAGGCAATTTATACTAGAAGGCGTGCGTCTGACGCATGCATCCATTTGCAAAGGATTTTCCTTGAAGACCGGCCACCGCGAGGCCGTAAAGGCGTAATTCTGAGCTGCGCCAACGCTGCGACTCGCCCTATTCTTCATCATGTAGACGCACTTGCGTCAAAGGCACACATCTAGTAGAAATTGCCCTTATAACATTGTCTACGCATACGCTAAATTATTGTTAACGAAGTCGAACAATGTAGGGGAGCGCAACAATGTAGGGGAACGCATTTCCTCTAAAATATTAGAGGAAATTCCGAAGATTTCATAAGGGTGCGGAGTTCGTAGTAGATTTTCGCAAATGAGGTGGTTTTAGAAGCCTGGCGAGTACAAAGTATCGTCCCTAATGTTTAAAGGTAATGTCCCATCTCAAAATCGTTTCCGAGATGTTTACACGGTTAGGATCGCCAGACTATGCATGTTATATGCAGTTGTGAAGATCTTTTCTTATAAGCATACCGAAGGGTCTTCGAGCCCTATGGCTTGGGAGGACTGTCAAGTGAGATGTGTAACGTATGTCAAGTGAACATCTCAGTGAGGTGATCTGCTTGCAGCCATCCTACAGGCATATATATGTACAGGTGAGCCAATATTATGGTAACAGTGTATGAACTCATGCGCTTTCGATTAATTTTCGCTTTTTTTTCTCTCTTCCTCACGAGTATACTTGTTTATTTCCTAGCTCTCTCCGGAGTCGACACATCTACACCTTCTTTCCAAGCTCTTGCTGCTAATAAAAAAAAAAGATTGTGTCAAATCCAAAAAAAGGACTACTGTTAGCAGTAGACTCAATAAAATAACTAGGACTTTATTCTCTTCTTCCCGTCGTAGCGGTCAATCATGTTTGTCTAAAGACTTTGGCGCACCTTGCAAATGTGCTCAAGCTTATGTAGAAGAGAACAGACAAGAACCTCAATGTAATTGGTTATACGAATTGAGAAACTTACCTCTTGTTTTCGTGAAGCAGATCTTGAAGTCAAGGATTTGACCGACATTTCCACACTTTCGGGATCCTCATCTCCTTCAAGACTACCAGCGGCCTTCTTTGAACTGATTTTGAAAATGCTTTTGGATTTCAGAAGACTTCTTTTGAAATGAAGTTCAACTTTCGGTTTCACGATTTCGTAAGCAATTGTTCCGCTTTCACTCCGAACGATTCTTAACCTCAGTGGTGGTACTTTTCTATCATCCGATTTTTCAATAGCAGCCTTCGCACTGTTGCTGCCAGGATTCTTCATCTGGTTTTCTTGATAAATTGCAATTCCTTTCTCAACGACTTGTTTGAAAAGCCGCCGCTGTTTTTCTATGTTTTCTCGCAACTCAGCGCTCTTAGGTGATTCAGTTGTTGATGCGCTATCGTTAGTGGGGTTGCTCGGAACATCAGCATTTGTTTCTACAACCGCTCTCTTTTTTGTGAGATTCTTCAGCTTGGCTTTTATGATACGGATAGTGTCAGAGCTTTCGCATCCCTGAAATCAAGCGAGTAACAAAAAAAAATCACTGCGATCGTTGTTCTTTGTCATGTTGAATGAGATAACGGTCGGATCCAAAAACATCCGAAACTAACCGCTTTCCTCTCTTTACCACAGGTGGAATCGCAGCGATGACTCTTCGGCATAACCTTCCCACTGCCTTTCACTTCCTTCCGCAAGTGTTGGATGTGCGCTGGTGGTTCTGCAGCATGGCCTGAGAAATGCTTCATCTCTCAATGTGCAAATGTTCAATGCAGTGTCAATTACTACTGGCTAGTTACGAAAATTAAGTGGTTAGTTATGAAGGCGCGCCTTATTTTTGTGCTCACTGAACTTGTTATTAAGCTGTGTAAATGGTAAACTGGGGATGCGTGTTTCTGATTAGAACCAAATTTGTTCTACAAACGATGATCAACATCTCAGTCAAAACCTCATCCACCTTTAGTGTCGTTGACCGCTCCATATCTCCCACGTGGGGAATGACTGTTCCATATCTCCCACGCGTGGAATGACCGTTCCCTCGGAAGACGTCACTGCGCCGTGACTTGAAATAGCCACTCACTCAAATTTTGGCCCCGTCGCACTTTTCACACTTTTCTTCCCTAAGAAAAACTTCATGCAATAGTTGGCCTGATATTGCGAAGTCCAGACTATCGAGCGGTGACAAGCAACTTCTTAATGCGAATAAGAAGAGGTGGGTAATCGATGGGTCGATTGGCACTCACAATTTTGGTTCAGTTACCCAAGTTCGAGATTATTTTAAGAGTACTATTGTTGCATGAATATAGCCAATAACCCAGTAAACGTTCTCTAAATTCTTATATCACCTGCAATAATACTGAGCTGCAGTTTTATTCCCCTCATGACATGGAACTCGGAAGGAGAAATTCCAAAATTTTGGGCAGCGGTCTTATAAGTTCTTCTATTAACCAATAATTAAGGATTGCTGAACAATTCTAATTTATAATAAATTGGCCACGAGTCGTTCTTCGAGACAGTATTGAACACGAAAATGAGCAGGAATTCAGCAACCCGTTCATTTAGACAACAAAAGGTAAGCGCGCATTCTAATCTGTTTCTTATTCAAATTTTAACACTCATTTAATCACAGCCGACATCTTGGTGCAGAGCGAGCCGCTAAATAACTGCGACCAAATCCTTTGCTGTAGTAAGAATCGCAACTTTTGTGAAACAACGTTGTTGTCGGATTCGAGAACAATATTTTCCAGAGATATTACACCAAAAAGTCTTCCTAAAAAGGTCAGCTTATTCCTAATGAATTCCAACAGTCAGGAATGGAGGGCGACGTTAAGTCCGTGAAATATGGCGGAAAGGTTATTTAACATGGAGGTACCGAAAATGCCGGAAATTTGTAGCAGACCCTTGCGCACAAGACCTAGGATGTATTGACCGGGCACTCCGCCGCCAAGCCACTCTAGCAACTACTACCAAATTTCTCCACGATATGAGCTCGGCGGCACATCGTGAGAGCGACACTGAGGGAATTCGAGGAACTGGGATGAGAACAGCTGCCTCCACGGCCATGTAGCAAAAATATGATGTCATTGAAAAACTATGTACATATTTGATCCTGCCTATGAACCCTTCCCTTGCGGAAAAGAAAATTCAAAATTACATAAAAGTAGGGAGCTTGGGAGAGCGGCTCTTCCGATTCATTGCGAGGCTACGTCTTTGAGGAGAGCACTCCCTAGGTGAAAGACGGTGGAGGGCCGGTGATAGTGAAGATGTACACATTTTGTGTTGAAATGTTACATTGTAGTTTTTGAAACTAGTTTTATATCACGTAAGAAAGCACCTTGATAATCGGTAGATCTATTATTCCTAAGAATGAAGACTATCCAACTATATAGATATGACGGCTTTCACATATTATCCATATCAGGTTATTAGCAAAGAAATATCCGATTTTAGAGGGACAAGCCTCGCATGACATGACAATAGAGGATATTATCAAACCAAATAATATGCACTATCACCCCAGCTTCATGAACTGATAGGCCACCTGCTCATACCAACAGTTTAGAATTCTGGAGAATGGCGGAATTATGGCGGTTGGCATTTTGCACAGCTCGACCTCACTATGGGAAAAGTAATCAAGTTGAGCGCCAGAGATCTCTAGCGTTGTTGAACTCACTTAGGAAAACCGGATAATTCATAACAAATAACCTAATAAGATACATTTGTACAACCAATGGACTACCAGAGCGAGAAGAAATCTTGTTTGCAGCATCAGTCGTATGTTCCGGAACCACATCACAACGATCCTTGAATTCTTGTGAAGGCAGAGGAGGCAACGGCGTCTGTATAATATATTTTTTCAGAGATGATAGCAACCACAAATTAAAACAGATGTCTATAAGTATTTTCTTGTAGAAACAGACATTTAATCAAGGACTCATATCTACATACTTACCAGTGGCGGACGCAGAAAGTGGATGGGAAGGGGGGGGGGGGGGGGGGAGGTGGGAAAAAGTGGGGTCTCCGCCGCTTCGGGGACCCAGGTGGAAAGTAAAATTAATAAAAATATTTTTATAATAGTAAATAATTGATAAAATTATATTGAGAATAACAATGAAAGTAAACTAATACAAGATTTTTATTTGTGTTGTAAAGTAATTTCAAAAATTTGGCGACCCATTCGGGGGGCCTCCCCCTCCGTCCGCCACTGCTACATACGTTGTTAGTTTAAGCATTCTACTATGTTTGAAAATGTAGCGAATGAAGGACAATCGTTTCTTTGTTTAGTATTATATTTTTCCATCGTTTCTAGATATAACAAAAAACACCACATACATATTATACTCAGTACCGAATAAAAATCGAATCACTTGACTAATTTGCTTAAAAGTTCAGAGTCCGGAACAAAATTTTCGAATTTTGAAAAAGAAGAAACGGCGCTTGACCCACTGTTATCATTCCTCCAGAGTTATACGTTCGCTTTCTTTTTGGTAACCCAAAAATCAGCTTATTCGAAATAGAATTTTCGAATTCGAATACTGCCAGGAACCCTTATCGACTCGTCAACTTTTCCGCGCGACAAGCATGAATTACGCCCTAGGCTGGCGCTACAGTCCATGTGGAGTGTAGCATCCTGCCGTCGCCGATGTTGTAAATCTACTACCGCTAATGTCTGTGACTGTGCCTATCGATCACGTCGGTCTCCAACATTGGCGATCGGCGTCCGCCGTCGCCAGCAACAGTAACTCAAAGTGCTATACTCTACGTGGACTATAGCGGCAGCCTTGGAGAGTGCGTGGCTGGCTGCCGCACGCTATCAGCCGGGTGATCAGTTCCATTGATGGGAGGACCCCGTAGGATGAGTCTGGTAAAAGATTTTGCTAGGTGACGGCAGGAAAATATCAAAATGTAGGGAATTCGATGCGGTAGCCATAATTGCTGAGAAAGTCATAGACGGACTCTCAAAGCTATACGACTGCATTTCTTCCCGTCCAAATTAACAAAATTTATTTATGAGCATATTATTAGGTATTAAACATTATCTTAACCTTAGATTAACAATCATATTTTAGAACACATTACCAGGAATCAAACATTACCTCAATCTTAGGTTTCTGATGTGCACGTGAAGGGGTTTCTGCTGATGGCTCGCGAATTAAGCCAGCGGAATAAGCAGTTGTTTCAGAAAAGCTGGGAAGAGGTTTCCTGAAAACAGGTAACAAATCTCTCTCATTCCGACAACCCGAACCACATCGCTTCCGTACGGGAAGCAAGATGGAGGGGATTTCTCATCCGCAATTCCACCTCGAGGGCTCCAAAACGTGGAAAAAATTCTTCCATTAAAGTCCTGCTAGTACGGTTTATCTGACGTACCAAACGCCAAGACTGTACCCGTTTTGTACGAGTGGCGGTCATGAAGAACGAAAGGTCGTGACAGCTGCCAGCTGCACCGCGCATCCCATGCACAGGTTACCACGCCCATCTCGCACGACACGCATGCTAGCCTGTCCTGTTCAAAGGACCGGAGACTTCATTTTGTTCAGGGCTATACTGAATATTTAGGATTTTTAGGGTTTTTATAGGATTCAATACAAAAAATTAGTAACCGGTAGAGATTGTATGTATATCATACTTCAATGCAAATCAACCTTTATCTGCTTTCGCCCTACTTGATTTTGTTTAAATAGATCACTGCCATCTTCAGAAATGGAAGATAGTGATAGTTAGCACATATGTAACTGTGCGCCTGTGAATCTTTATCACTTATCTTGGACGGAGCTACAATTACATGGGATATTGACACACGGGTTCATGGCAGCCAACTATTGCCACTTATCCTTCTTCCTGGCATACACCGCTTTGTACGTAACCCAACTTTTATAGGAAGTTAGGTGTACGTGAGGAACGGAATCTCTCAGATCTTTATCAAATTTTGTACAGAGTGGTATTCCGCACTCCGCTCCGAAATTTACGCGATACTAGACAGTATGCCCGGCTTCACTCGGAAGTTTTACTTCTCCTAGCTATTCAACGCTGATGGCGATGCTATTTGATGCTATCCAACTGTATTGTTAAACTCAATGAGTTACTTCAAGGTGGTAATAATTTTGGTGATCAATCTAGGTGAAGTTGTTTTGTTGCTAAAGTCTTCTAAAGTGCTCATCATACTTACGTTCACCGCTTTGGAGAACTCCAGCGGACGTGCTCTTACCCGTTATCAAGGAAAAGAAGGAAAATCGATAAAATCAATAACCTGATATTTTCATCCAGTGTGATTGTCATATCTGTGTTCACCGTATTGAAAACCCCCAGAAAACTTGTCCTTACTGGCTCAAGGGTAAGAATAGCGAAAAAATAAGTAAATAAAACAAGTGGATAAAATCGATATAATCAATAATGTCTGGTGTAACGTAACTTATGACCTCCGCCGGTCCATGATGGACCTGCACGCAAAATTTGGTCCGGACCGGTTCACCCTCCGCAATTCCTGTTTATCTGTATATATAAAAGTCAAAGTTTGTGTGTTTGTGTGTTTGTATGTTACTTATAGAAATCGCGGAGGGTGAACCGATCCGGACCAAATTTTGCATGCGTACCTCTCGGGGGCCGGCGGAGGTTATAGGCTACTTTGCGCCTGGGATTATCGATTGGTTTATCGATTATATCGATTTTATTGATTTTTCGCTATTTTGCGGACGGACTGGCGAGAACATGCCTACTAGGGTTCCTCAATACGCTGAACACGAATATGGCAACCATTTTGTGTGACACTATCGATTTATTGACTTTTATTGATTTTTCGCAATTTTTGCCCACGGGGTGGTGAAGGCATGTCCACTGGGGTATCTCAATGCGCAAAACACGAATATGGCAACCATTTTGTGTGACACTATCGATTTATTGATTTTAGTGATTTTTCGTAATTTTTGCCCACGGGGTGGTCCACTGGGGTATCTCAATGCGCTGAACACGAATATGGCAACCATTTTGTGTGACACTACCGATTTATCAATTTTATTGATTTTTCGCTATTCTTGCCTACGGGCGGTAGAGGCATGTCTAGCGGGGTATCTCAATGCGCTGAACACGGATATGATAACCGTTTCGACCGAAATATCGATTTGTCTGTTTTATTGATTTTTCGGTATTCTTGCATACGTGTCTGTGAAAATGTGCCTTCTGGATTTTCCGAAACGCTAAACGTGGATAAGGCAAGCATTTGAGAGGAATTTGTTCACCAGTCAAGCAACTTCACCCCAGTTTTAAGGGTTGGGAGGGGGTGCAGGGTGAAGAAAAATCACTTAAGCTGATCACCAAATGATGCACATTTTGAAAGGATTCTTTGATTCAACAAGCGTAGGCATCAGCTTTAAATGGCAGGAGAAAGTAAACACTCGAGTGAAGTCGGGTACACTGTCTTTTTTTGATACATTTATAGCAATAGCAATTGCCCGCAACAGTGTGAGGTAGCCGGGGTAGTAAAACACCCGAGCGAAGCCGGGTATGCCGTCTAGTTACATAAATACTTACAAACTTTCACTTTTACATATACAGATTCATGCTCAGCGTGTAGAATGATCTCGTACAAGACTTCTTTCGTCGGATTCCTGCTAGTATGGTTTATTTGATGCTCTGAACGCCAAGACTACCCGTTTTGTAATCCAATTTTTATAGGACTATGGTAAGTGTACGGGAGAAAACAGCATGAAAATTTGAAAGATAATCAAAAATTAAGAAGATTCTGGATTGTTTCTCAACTCTTGCGTGGGGGTCTACGTGAAGACTAAGGAGACTAAGGGTGAGACCGTTCCAAGATGGTCCCACGAAATGGACAGGCGGATGACAACACACAGGGTTTTTACGATCTGAACAATAATAGCAAAGGTGGCTCAAACTTTATGATAGCAATTAACTGGCACAGAATGTAGAAGGTGGCGAGCATTGTCTCTTTGTATTGTAGGCCTCTAAAAATGATGTCTCATTGCAAAACAGATAAAATATTCGAGTTCACCGTTTCACACTACATTCATCAGAGAGTGAGTACTGCACAAATCGAATCAAACCACTCTTGCATCACAGAACATCGTCCGGCTGGTCTGTCGTGCTGCACTACGTGTGCAACGCGGTAGACCAGTTCGATGGTGTTGTTGTCAGGCGGTTTTTCCCACCGTTTCCTTTGTGTTTTTGTCTTCATTCCGAAATGCTTGGATGGAAACACGAGCAATGCATCAATAACAGTAACGTCGACAACCACAGCACCCAGCTGGTCGGCCGCTTCGCTTCGTACTTGGTGCAGCACGCAGTGGCCCTCACTGCTACCCAAAATGGTAGAAAGAGTTCTGATCTAAAATGACAAAGAAAACTGCAGGATAAGATAGCCGTCAGATAGGGCAAGTTAGGAGACGCAAAATCCCAGCCAGGCATGCTAGATTGAACGTTAACGAATTGTAGTGTTTTCTCAACTGCAAAGAGTAGAAAAATACGTGAATATATTTCACACTTTTTCATTTTCCAAATGATATAATTCATCCTGTTGAACCTGGTTGATGAGAAGCCAACAATGATTGCAAGGCCAAGCGTTTATGGCCGTCGCTACAATTCACGTGGGGTATGACACCTCCGTCGCCATCGATCAGTAGACATCAGTGGCGGACGCAGGAGGGTGGGTGGGAGGGGAGAGCGGGGGGCCTCCCCCGAGAATGGGTCGTCGAATTTTCGAAATTACCTTACAATACAAACGAAAATCTTGTATCAGTTTATTTTTAGTTGTTTGTTATTATATGTTCGTTGTATTGTTATTATTATATTTAGTATAATTTGTGTCAATTATTTATTGTTACAAAAAATAATTTTATTGATTTTATTTTCCATCTGGGTCTCTAAAACGGCGGAGACCCCACTTTTTTTCCCACATCCCCTTCCCTCCCGCCTACTTTCTGCGTCCGCCACTGATAGACATCGATTTTGATAAGTATGGATTGGTGAATCGCGCAGCCGCAACGTCAGCAATGTTCTTCCAAAAACCAATAGGTATCGTAATCGATGTCGCCTGTGACGGCGACGAAGGGTGTTATACTCCACGTGGAAAAAGAGCCTAAAGCTTCCTATTTTGTTCTCAAACGTATAATTCTGTTGCAACTATCATTAGGCAAGATTCCAAACAGCGTCAGTACGTAAAGAAATAACGTGAGTACGAAAACTCATTCTTACTTACATTAGTTGTGTTTCTTCGCTTGCTTCCGACGTTTTTTCATCAAGGTGTTTAGGAATGTCTTGATTAGGAAAATAGATGTGAATACCGGAACTCGTCTTATCAGGCGGCACAGGAATCATAGGCACCTACAAATATTTTCGCACCATTTGATCTATAGAGACAAGTTTACTACTCCATGCAAGTGACCTGCAACAATAGCGTTGACTTACCTTTTTTTTAAAATATGTGTTTGTCTCTCCAGAAACGGCAGTAAAACGGAAAACCTAAGACGGTAAAGAAAAATTCCGCACACCTCTGGCGAACATGCCACAAAAACTTCTCAAAAAGCACTCTAAGATTTCTTCCTAACAATATACGGTCAATGATAGAAATGTTGGTTGTTGCCAAGGTGTTAAGATGATACCATCCGTCGAAAAAAGGGCAATTAATACTGGATGCCTGCGTTTGAGGCGCGTGTGTCTATGTCATGAAGGATGGGACCAGTCGCAGTCCTGCTGGAGTTTCCAACGATTGCTAGCGACAATAATAGCATAACCTACATAAAGAAGCGTTCAGGATGGCCTTGACTGGAGTTGGCTCGATAACGTATCCACGTAAACAAAGAGGCAGACGAGAAAGGCGGAAATAAGGCAAATTCTCAACTATATAACCGCTTTTCAAGGACTATGTACAATCTCGTTGCAGCTAGAATATCAATAGCAGATAAATCGATCATGTAAGAAATAATGATGATAAAAACTATATGTATATATCGGCGACACTACATCACCTTGAACCGCATCGAAACGAAGCTCATTGCTTCCCATCGGTACTCATCGCCTGTAATTCACGAACACAGCCCCAAAATGGAAAGAGGTAGTGGAAACGATGCCTAACTCTCACCAGTTATCATCTCTCTACCTCTAGAACCTCCTCATCCGCCACATCCGTGTGGCGACCGTCTGTATTCGTAGCTGTAGCTGGCTGTGATGTATGGACTGACTATATAGCGCTTCCACCTCGTGATTTGCTACCAATCCAATAAGCAGAAAAAATAAAATCGAGCACAGTAGTCCAGTAGGATGAACTATGTCGACTTACAAAACACCGCCTTCCTTATCCTTACCTAGAACAGAAATGATACAAGACGTGCCGATTTCCGAAACGCTTACTCCCATTCCTATGGTACGATACATATATCTTTAGGATACTACGGGCACCTACATATTCTCGCGAAAAATACTCGAGCACCAGTTACGACGACCAAGGAAAAAACAGCAAAAATGAAAAAGTATCGACTTGGAAGTTATAATCTCACATGTACAATAGAGTGTAGATGACATAAAAGATGCAGTCAGAGCAATCATAAATGGTATTGTGCAAGCATCACAAGTGGTACTGTGAATCAGAATTACAATAATATTATTAAGGAAGGTAATACCGGCAGTACGGGCTCCATCGGTCGCACCTGTCTCATGTACTCGTAAAGTTCATTGCGGCTCACTCGCATGTAGTCAAACGCTCTTGCAACGTCCTTCAAGCATGGTGTTGTTCGTCCACCTAAAATACTCAACGGGCTTTGACGTGAAGAAGAAAAGAAGTAGGAAGTGGTGGGATGCAAATAAATAAAAAAACGCTCACGTTGTTCCATGTAATATTGAACGCACGAGGAGAATTTCTTTAAGTACAGCATCATTATGTCGGACATTGCGTCAAAACAGACACTGTTCGTTTGGGTGAACCCAAGCTGAGCAAGGCAGCGCGCAGTAGCGCATCTAATCTGAAAAACTCTACCATGAGAAATTCTACGAATTCTAAGAACTGTCAACAACGGTAAGTCATGTTGGCTACTTTCCCGTTTTTGACGTTCCTTAAAGACTTATTGAGTATGGGTTTTATCACTAGTTAATTCATCTGCAGTGGGTTTGTCAATACATAGTCTATCCGAAACGATGGGGCGGATGAGGCCGGTGGGAAATCTCGGCATACACCGATTGGGTCGGCTATTATCGTTGTCTTTGGTTGTTTTTTTTTTCAGAAATATTTAAGTTCCTTTCTACCACTTTGCCACCTTTCCTATCACCACCTTTCCTGAGTTTCTTCATTAGCTTTATTGCAAACAGCTGACCGATTCAACGTATGTTGCCAAGCCGCCTCTAAATTTCCCATCGCCTAATCCGCCCCGTCGTTTCGGGTGGACTGTACGTATGGTCTGTTAGTTCTAGGGTGGCGTGCATCCGCATCGTGCGCCCTCCTCTATTGTTATCTCTAGCAAATCTGACACGTCAATGATAGCTTGATTGTTAGTGATGGTTAGCTATGATCCAAGACAATCATAACGATATGGATGAAGGGTGAGCAGAAAGGATGGACTCCACTTCAGAACTAATACTATAACCATACCTACAGCCTCAGATGCCACTTTTTCACATGAAGTATAGCACATCGTGATGCAGCCGATGTGCGATTGCCAATAACGTTCTGCCTTGGGCGGCTCGCGCCGCGCCAGATGGTGTGCAGCGGAAAGAACGCACTCTGCTGGCTTACTCTGATTGATTTTCTCCACACTTATAAAATGTAAATGATCTATTGATGCATGGATGAATCAAGAAAATGTCAAATACGGCGCTGCAACATGAATACGAAATGCGAGAGTTATCTCAAGGTCATAATCAGACCAGTGAGTACTATGCACCGCCTAATTTTATCCCGTATTCAACAGAAAATACGTGGAGGAGCGTACCTGGATATTGACATACTCATTGAAAACATCCATAAACACCGATTCCACCTGCCATACAGAGGTTGGGGCGCGTGGCTGTAATTAGAACTCGAATCATGCAACCACCACTTTGATGGTAGAACTTGCACGCCAGCTCAATGCACGAAGGAGACCATGTACAGCAGTTTGGGCCCGCTCACACGCATCGCGCCATCTGCGTAGTGCTACGGTGACTGTGTGCGCATCTCAACTACTGGCTACCGGTGCAGAGCGGCAGACCAGCTGGACGCCGTTGTTGTTGAGTGTTGCAAGGACTGGGTGAGAGGCTGGTCTGCCGCGCCGCGCATGGCGTGCGTCGTACCCTAGTTTCTCGCGATGGCAACACCGATCAAACACTACTGTGTAGAAGCTACGGTAAGAAAGAAACGCAGCTACAAAACTATACGAACAGCGTTACTTTAAAAGAGCAGTATGGAAGAAAAAGAAAGAAAAACAACCCGCAGG
>KN767881.1:0-16510 GCA_000816745.1 Ancylostoma duodenale | reverse complement strand
TGAATCATTCAGTCTATGTTATTTGGATGTTACGTGTTGCCACTCAGCGCAGCTCGATTCTGCAGAGTTTGTGTGCGCACCCGAGCGTTTGCTGAGAAAACCGACGTGTCCTTATCTCCCCATCTAAGAAACACATGCGCACGAAAACTGACAGAGACCGCAGAGTTCAAGCGATAGACGGCGCGCGCGTCATTTGAACAAATAGTGACGGAAGAATGGAAGTCCACTATCATGTTCAACTTTTGAGTTTTTTTTTGAAACAAGACAGTTTGTATAGCTCTGAATTACCACGTCTTCTTTTGCTTCACTCCTAGTTCGAGCCGCTCTAATTAGTGGCATTCTTTTCGTGCTTTATGCATCTGTTGGTCAGAAGTAGTGCTTCTAAAGAATTGTTACAGAAGAATGTTGGGACGTACCCTGGGGTGTTTTGAGTTTTCCTGAAGTGCTTCCGATTCTTTGAAATCGCACAGCCGTCATTCAGTTCCAGTAGTTCGTTCGACAACTATTTGCATGATTCTCTTTCATGTTGTTGTTTGTGCAAACTGCATTCTTGGTTTTTTCGCATTCTGGTGGCACTATTCGCTGATGAATGTTTCTTGCTGATAAAATATCGAGTAACATTTTCGGCGCCCCAACTCTTATCGCTCTCCCCGAAGGTCATTGTGTGTGCACTGCCTCCTGTACTCTCTACCAAACGGTAGTGTTCGCGTTTTAGAATGGCATACAAGGGCCTACTGAAGGAGATTCCTGTTGACGGCACCACTTATAAGTATTTTGACCTTACTGCTTTGAACGACTCGAGATATGGTTCGTTTTAGGTTAAAAGTGCTCCATTTGCACTATATCAGCATTGTACTTCTAGATGAACTTCCCATTTCTATTCGATACCTTCTGGAGGCTGCAATCCGACATTGTGATGGTTTCCATGTCCTCGAATCAGACGTCGAGACGATCCTCAACTGGAAACAAAGCCAAAAAGCACAGTCGGAAATACCTTTCAAGCCAGCTCGTGTCATTCTTCAGGATTTCACGTGGGTTCTTTGTAACGGTAGACATCTGTGTATATTCCCAACTTTCTCATTCCTTCATTTTAACATGTTTTAGGGGTGTTCCGGCTGTCGTTGATTTGGCAGCGATGAGGGATGCCGTACAGAAGATGGGTGCAGATCCTTCCCGTATAAATCCCGTCTGCCCTGTTGACTTGGTCATCGATCACTCCATACAGGTGGATCACTATGGAGAGTAGGTTATAGTCGTTAATGTTATGAAGTTTTGACGGTTTAGTTTAAATGATACGTTCTTATTTGTGTAGTGCGCATAATTATAAGAGAAGACTTGTCATCGAACCGGTTTTCTTTAGAAATTTTCGCCTACATTGCACTTGAGGGGGGTTATTTGATTCCCTGATCACGAAAATCGCACTTGTTCTCCATTTTGGTCCCTCATTATAGGGATATGGCAAGATTAGAGCAAGAAAGAAAGATAAGATGTCAATTTTTCAAGAAAAAAGCAACTATACGCGTACTTTTGCTCCCAAAAATCTCGGATTTTTTTCACTGATTGAACAAGGAATTCGAGAAAGTGATAAACATGAACATCGTTTCCATTTTGTACAGTAGCCCCACCTATGTGAGCTAGGCTACGGCTAACGCCATTGTCATTTCTCTGAGTTTCCTGCCGATACAAGCATTTTATTTTACTCTCCCACTGGTACCTTTCTAAAACAAGGTTACTGCAGAAAACTGGTGCGATTTACGTGATCAGGGTATCAAATAAGCACCTTAGTTGAAGTCTAGGTGAAAATTTCTGAAGAAAACCGATCCAGTGGTAACTCACCTCTTATAATTCTGTGCGTAATGCTCTATTTTTTTATTTACGCTTCGTTGTGCATCCAATATTGTTGAGTACTAGTACACTCGGACGGGTAGAACTAACCCGAGTAGAGTGAAGGACTACACGTCAGCCCAGAAATTATGCCGGAAACCTTGTTCCCAGAGATTGTACCCACGGAAGTGTTTATATCCGATATTCAACCTTATTCGGTGGCTCAGAGGGTATAGAACTCCTATACAATGCCGAAATTTGTGAAACATTGAGAAATTGAAGAAATCGAAACGTTTCCCATGTGTTTGAAGGAGCGGACTCCCGCGGGTCGCGCTACGGAAATAGGATCGTAACACAAACGTTGCATGCTCGGTCAAAACTACCGAGGGGTTCAAACTGGGTGTGGGCAATTTTGAAAGAAGAGGTGCATGTCACAATGCCTTTGGCTGCAATTATTTCCGCGGATAGGTGACTGTAGCATTTGACCACACGTGAAAAGGCTTTTTCGGAAGTGAAGTTTCCGATGGGTGTTTAAGCACGTATGTTGAGAAAGAGAAAAAAAAAGAAAGAGAGAGGAGCTGCAAGAGTAATGTGAGTTTTCTTTCTCCTTACATGATGCAGTCTGCTTCAAACGCGACGATAGTTGAATATCTGCCCATAATGCATCTTTTTCTCTCCACCCTCCAAAATTTCTGCGCAATTGCCACGTTCTTTTTCTCCCTCTGTGGTCTGTCTAACTACGGGGAATCCCAAACGGACGCGGGTAAGGGGCGGTACCGCGGCGCAGCTCTCTTGGGCAGGGACACCGACGCTCTACGTGCCGGCGGACGGCAAGCACTAGGCGACAAAGGTGGGCGTGTCTCGTACGAGATACTTCCGCGGCAGCACATAGACGCAGACGTTTCTGGCATCGTGCCAGCTCCAATGCTAATACATCCCAACCTGTGCCTAGGCATGTGATAAGTCCCTAGGTATTGTGGCTGTCAACACAGGTCATATTGGTAATGACGAAGCCGGCGTATTCCATTTAACTCTAAAGCAATTGCATTCACAGAGCAACAGTAATTCTTGATTTTTAGAGAAACTGATAAGAATTTTTGGAATTTTGTTATCCTCCTAAGTTAAAGGGTGCAACTTCAGTGGAGCAGTGTCGAAGGTCAAAAAAAAAAAGAGCAGAGGATATTTGCTGTGTCACCTGGCCAGACTCATGCGACATCATAATGCTTGGAAATTATACCGGACTTGGGTAACTGAACCGAAATTATTAGTGCCAATAAACCTATCAGATGCCCTTTTCTTCATACTTGGAGTAAGAAATCTTCTGTCGCTTCATAGCCGAGGCTTTACACTATTAGCTTATCATTTTTTCTCGTCGATAGATCTTTCTTTGGCTCAGGAAAAGTCCATGAACTGCGAATGAGCCAAAATCTTGGTTATACGTATTTAAAGGTAATCGATTCAGGCTCAGACATGGGGAGAAGTTCCGCAACTTTTCTGAAAAAGGCATCGGAATGGAAAGTTGTACTGATCCCTCAACTTTGCGTTTAGGTTTCTTGAAATATTTAGTTGTATGTATTTTCGTCTCATTGCTTTTGCTTGTTCATCACAGCCTCGGTAAAACCTGTGAAAGTGACCCAGAACTTTTGCTGACATTACAAGAATTGAATTGTGTTTTCACATGGCGCTGTTATACTTAAAAGATCTGCAGCTCAATCAAGGAGGTACTCTCTTCCTAATTCGAAGGCACTTTTCTTTCCTTCACTCAAGAAACAGATGCTCTCTCAAAGAATTCGGTACGCTATCTGTCGGAAGAGCAAATTCTGGCTTCCTTACCGTTTTGAAGATTTTTCTCCTCCAATATAAGTTTGCATATTCATTTCATTTCTGTAGTAATAAGAAAATAACCACGTAGCAATGGGGATTTGGTATAAAACTGGTACGACATTCGTATTTAGCACCTCAGAAATCCCCTCCGCGCAAAATTTGAGGGGATTCTGTGAGATACAGTACACGCTGTATACCTACCGTAAGCCTACAAAAATGGCATTACGACACAAAGCGGATACGATATTCGTGTCCAGCACCTCGAATAACCCCACTATACAAAGTTTCAGCGAAAAAATTCCCGCCAAGAATTTTGCGGCCACGAGTGTGGAATAGTGCCGAATAAAGATTATCCTCCATTTTGGCTTTTCTCTAATTGCCCATCTGAAAGCTGTATACAGTTAACGGGCATTTCCTCTCTTCTATGCTAAAAAAACCATGTAAAAGGAGATAATCGACATACAGGCGTTCGGCCCCAACATTCCTGATGTCGACCTAGACAGCTCCAATGTACCAGTAATTAAAGGTACGAGAGAGGTGCGAAAACCATCCGAGCGAGCGCTTACCGCCACCCTGCAGAGTGCAGAGATGACAGAGTTTTGCACATCTCGTCCGAGACAGGCTCCCCGTTGTCGCCTAGTGCAACGCACCCCGTGCCGGCTGTGCCCAAGAGAGCCGCGCCGCGGTCCCGCCCCTTGCCTGCGTCCGTTTGGAGTTCCCTGCATCTGTTCCAGGGAAACAAACTATAATTGCCCCAGTGGCTAGCACAAAGCCGTTGATGGGGCCCCGCAGAAGTGTTGCATGTCTATAGATACTCTGTCCTTATCCTCACCAAAATAGCTAGTGTCGCCACTGCAGCCGCGACGACACTGTTTGGTAAGGGTGGTGTGTCGTTGATGCTGTTGCAAATCGAAACGTATCAAACCAACGGTCGTAGTGGCCAAAGCGGCTGAAACCGCTACACTTCTTGAGGCGGCCTAAGATGCTAGAAGACATGCTTTTCAATTTTTTGGGAGGTATGCCATGTGCAGCATTCTACCACCATCACCTGAAAATTTCAATTATGTAAAAAGTTTTGAGAATGAAAGTAAGGTGAGGCATTGCCTTCAAAGGCTGTGTTTTCTCCATTTGAGTTGAAACGCTCCATCCATTCTCGTTTAGTTGTCTGCAATTTTCTTAGGATATTTCCTTTCCTGAACTGTAATGTGCTACGTGTAAAGCGTGCGAACATATGATTTTTTTTCGAATCTGCGAGCATGTGACTTTTCCGGAACTATCATACATTATCGTTGCCTAACAATAAAGATATGGCTGCTGGTGGTGGCTCCACCCATTTTGGCGAACAGACTTTGCGGAAGTGATACAAACACATAACAAAATTCAGCTGCAGAGAGCATACGTTTTGAAGTACAACTTGAAACGAAAAGCATTTGAAAAAAAAAGTCTATTATATTGATTTCTCACGCTGATTGTATCTATCATCCACAGTGATCCATGCGTTCTGTGCCTTGAACCTTTTTTTTCAGTTCAAAGACGTTGCCGCAACGTCTTTGCACTTTTCACCACATTATTATGAGGCTTGCACAGTGTGAGAAAGTTTGGACACTGCTCTCTCATAGTGTTAAAGCTCAGAGGAGCTTTTTTCAAGGAGGACATCATTCAGTGCGTTCAACAGATGATAATCTGGTCTGACTTGATCTTGTAACAGAGAAGGGACAGAGATAACGTTCCAGTTATTTCTGTCCAGCTTCAAGTTTTTTCTCATGAAAACAGTGCTAAACCGCAAGTTGAGGAACGTGAGCAAAGAATTTCTGGAGTAGCTCTGCCGCGAAGTCATTCCTTACCCAGATACCCCTAGACCTCGCTCTGTGGGAGCAGCTCGAACCACTGCTTGGTTACTTCACCAGAGAACCTGTTCGAATGAATTCCACTGATCGTGAAACCATGAGAGCTACATTGTTCGGGGTCTTGTTGTCAAAACTGATTGAAAACAGTAGTAAAAGTGTAGTTCACTTATTAATGAGGGGTTTGCTATCACATGCATCTCCTCCATTGTCATTTTGCTTCTTCAGCCTCGGCGCACTCGAGAAGAACCAACGGATCGAATTTGACAGGAACGTGGAACGCTTCAACTTCTTGAAGGTAGGTAAAAATTTCTATTACCTCTTTGCGATTTAATGCTTAATGCATAGCTGATTGGAGAGATATTCGAGAAAGAGCGCCGAAAAATGTGTGGTATTTGATTTGATTTTTTTTTGCTAATTTCCCCTTTCACTATTAGCCCGGCGATCACCGCAAAAGTTATTGACAATATTGCCATCGGTTCTGTGCACCACAAACGCACGTTGGGCTCAGGTCAAAAAGGTTGAAGCCTGCCCAGGCTGATTGTATTTATCGTACGCAGCCGCATCGCATCATCACTGCACTTGCAAGTAGCCTGACGGGGACTACACGTGGGGGTGCCGTCAGAATTGTTGCCCTGGGCTTATCTGATGAGGAGCACATCAGCGACAGGCTAGTCGCATAGCACGAAGGTACTGTAGCTACCGCACGGCCTATATGACGCGTAGCGCTGTTTCAAGCCAATATTTCTGACGACAACTGTGCTCGCTGTGCCCATATGTACGTTTTTACTGCAGCAGCTAATCTTCATGAACACGGTATTGACGCAAAACTCGATGCTGTTCATTTTATCCTAAGATGGCAATGAAATTCTGTTCTGTCGTGAGGTCCCATAGTACTCACTGTGTATTTAGTGGGGATCGAAGTCTTTCGACAACCTCCGCATTGTTCCTCCTGGTGTTGGCATTGTTCACCAGGTCAATCTTGAGTACTTGTCAAGGACGGTCTTCGTCAGTGAGGTATAAGCATCACTTTCGTTATAATGGATTTCGGTTTTTTGTTGCTAATCACCAGTATTTGTAGGACAATGTTTTGTACCCAGACTCTGTCGTTGGCACAGACTCGCATACAACAATGGTTGACGGAAGCGGTGTCCTTGGCTGGGGAGTCGGAGGTATTGAAGCAGAAGCGGTCATGCTTGGCCAACCCATTTCTATGGTTTGTAGATATGGCTTTACTTATGGTTTTATTTGAGTATTTCCTACCTTCAGTTTATAATGTAAATTTTTCCATTTCGCCTTTATTTCCTATGTTTCCGAATCGATTAGTGAGCTATTCGAATAATTCAGCTAGTCATCCTAGATCTAAGAATAATCAATGTTAAGATTGCTGCAAAAGATGAGGTAAAAGTACATGTACTACTATCATCTTCTGTCAGCTGATCGGATTTGATCGGTTATTGTAGATAGTTTACAATCTTGTTCCCTTTTTCGAAATGTTCTTGTACTCCAAATTCAAAATGTATTCCGTAAGATGTTGAGAGTAAGAGAAAGCGAGTTTTTTTTTTTTTTTGTGGTAGACACTGTCATACACATAAAAACGCCGAACCCGGTTTTTTTTTTAGTTCATGTTGAAAGGTATGATTTCTCCAGTGGAGCTGTGTTCAGAAATCTACATCGCTTCAGGTTATTCCTGAGGTTGTCGGATACGAGCTTGTTGGATTTTTGCCAGACACAGTGACTAGCACTGACTTGGTCTTGACCATTACAAAAGTGAGTTGAAAAAAGCATTACTTTTTTCCTTCACTCAAAATGACGGGGATTTTCTTCGTTGTTCTCATATTTGCAAATTGTTTTCCGCGTTATTCTGTAGTTTCTGACCGATTTCTATCACAGATGGAATGAACTACATCATACCTCCTTCTTTATTCCGAGAAAGTTTGCAGTTTGGGTTCTTTTTCTTTCTCATGAGTCAAAGCTGGTTCATATTTGTTCACAGTAATTGACAACCTTCAGAACCTTCGTGAACTTGGAGTCGTTGGAAAGTTCGTAGAATTCTTCGGTGAGGGAGTAACATCACTTTCAATTGCTGATCGTGCCACCATCGCCAATATGTGTCCTGAATATGGAGCCACTGTCGGCTTCTTCCCTGTTGATAAGAGGACAGTAGAGTAAGTTCTTCCAATGCACTCACACTATCTATGAGGCGCCTGATATATTTTTGGTGGAGTAGAACGCCTTCGGCCGCTGCGGTGCGAGGGCAATTGGTTTTGTGTATATCGATTGTGTGCTGGCGCTATCGCCGGCGATTCGCCACTGTCATCGGGGCTATAGTCAGTTAGTTTTGAGGTGGTGCCACTCCGGAGCGCTCGTAATTTGTCCATATCGTTGTCATTGTCTGATTATCATAGCCGAGCATCACCTGTAGACATGAGGAATAACGATAGGGAGGGTGAGCGTTGCGGAAGAGCGTCGCTGTAAAACGAATAGACTGCACGAAAATTCCAGCGGAGATATACTAGAGATGCCGCTATACGATCGATATGCGCAAGAATCAGTCTCTCTGCGCCGCAGCGACTGAAAATACTATACTGCGGGAGTAATATAACGTTTTCAGTCGCTGTGGCATTTCTTGTATATGTCCATAGGATTTTCCGTAGTTCTGTATATATCTTCTTTACTTCAGTTATCTCCGACAAACCGGACGCGATGAGCATTACTGTAAACGAGTCGAAGGTTACTTGAAAGCGAACAAAATGTTCGTTGAATATGGTGATCCGAAATACAGAACGGTCTACACACAGGTTTCTGCCTTCTTCTTTTTCATAGTTTTTTTTTTTCAAGTTTTTTCATTGTTTATCCATAGTTATCCTCGTGGTTGCTGATCCGCTCATAACTTTGTTCCTTAGGTTCTGATTCTTGACATGAGCACGATTGTGCCTTCTGTGTCTGGCCCGAAACGGCCGCATGATCGCATCAACTTGTCCTTGTTGCATGAGGACTTCAGCAAGAATTTGACCGCCAAACCTTCCTTCAAGGTTTTCATTTCTCTTTGCTTTTTTTTTTGTTTATATTTAACTTTTGATGATTGTGACGAATTTGTCCTTTAGGGATTCGGTCTGAAAGCAGAAGACGTTAAGAAGGAGACTCTCATCAAAAAGGATGGCAAAGTTGGAACTTTAACTCATGGCTCAGTGGTCATTGCTGCTATCACTTCGTGCACAAATACTAGCAATCCCAGTGTGATGCTCGCTGCTGGGCTCGTTGCAAAGAAGTTGAGTTATTCACTTTTTCCTTTTAACCATTCTGAAAAAATCATTATGTTGTATGCGTGTTTGCATGTTTAACGTATAGTGAAAGAAGCAATAAAATCTGTTAAATGATGCGAAAAAGTATGGATATTACGAAGAACGCCAGCGTAGTGACATCTACTTCGTGAGATTCCTTTCTTTTTGAGCAAATTTGTCCTGCTTTCTTTTTATGCGGCGCTCGAAATGTTGCTGAACAGAAGCTGTGGTGCACTGTAGAGTGGAAGTTGCATAACAACGGGTTTGCCAACAGTTGATGGGAAAAATTCCTATTGTCTTCAATGGTCTGGTTTGCTCTTCATTTCATATAATTTTTTTTTCTAATTTTCAGGCGGTCGAACTTGGATTATCTGCTCAACCTTATACGAAGACTTCTCTATCTCCCGGATCGAGAGTTGTAACAAAGTATCTCGAAGCATCTGGCCTCCTTCCATATCTGCAAAAGCTTGGTTTCCACATTGCTGGTTACGGATGCATGACTTGTATTGGAAACTCTGGACCTCTTGACGAGGAGGTTTCGAAGGCTATCGAGCAGGTTCCTTCATTAATCACTCTTCTGTTCAAAACGTGTTGTACAGCTTGTTTCTTCAAGGAGTATAGTATAGAAGGGTGAATGCGACAAAGGGTGTTGTATTTGGAGAAGCAGAAAGGAAGAGCACGCCTCAGGAACAAGTACTCAACTGTCGTCGCTTCTTAACATGTTCGCCACAATGTGATTTTGGCATACACTGGCACATGGGACACGCGCTTGCTTAAACATGTGTTTGTGCACGACCGATCGTGCACGCGGTCCTACGTGGCAGACATCGCGTGCTGGACCGGTCGTGCACGCTGTCGCGAACGTGTTAAGTGGATTATGGCAGATGTGTGCTAATTGGTGAGATAGTGATTGAATAGTATGTATGTATGTAGTGATTATGTATATATTATGTATATTATTATATTATGTAGTGATTGAATATGAGCCACTACATATTTCTGTAACCCATGACGTTCGACTACTTTAAACACAGGCTTTTCCATCGACGACCTGACTTATTTATTTATTTTATTTTCACTGCACTTCAAGGTGCGCCATAATACATACTTGATAAAGAACCGGACAACTGAAAACTAGTGGAAAAAAGACACGAAAATCATCTAGTCTAACGAGAAGCATAAACATTTTTTACAGCAGACACTTTGAAGGATCTCTGTAGAAAGAGATGTGGGCTAAAAAATAACATAAAACCAGTTAATGGGTTGCTCGCAGCCCTGAGACCCAGCGACATACCCGCGACATAAAGCAAACAGACCGCATCAGTTACCTTGATGCCCTCATCCCGTAAAGAGTCATAGGTACCGTGAATTGTGTGCAACTTACAGGTTTCTTTTGGAGTATAGCATTAAACTTCTCTTCGTTGTTTCAATTTTTTTTACATTTTGGAGGTTTAGGTGTTCTATGCCCCGTCTAAAACTAAATTCAGCGGATTAGCAAAAGCTACGGTCAATTGACGAGATAAAGTTCACTTTTGGAACGATAGCGCACTGTATCGTACTAGTTATAATAATATTTGTCACCTTCTGGTTTTTTTTGTTGCATACAGTTGTTGTTCAGAAGAAATGCGTGGTAGCATTTCAATCATTATTTTTGTGCTTGACGAGATGTTTCGAGTAAAAACTATTGAAAAAATCAAGAACGATTACAATCCGTGCTATGCGCCACTTGACTTGACAGGTGTTTTTAACTGTAAACTTTGCAAGCCGTTCTATTTCCTGATGATGTAGTATTTATCTGGATAGGTATCTATTCTGTAGAAAAACCTGGGGAAACTTCCTAGAGCTCTAGCTTTTCTGAAGTAGTAGAGCCATCTTATCAGGTCTCCTATTGCCTTGTCATCAATTAACTAGCTTCATTTCAGTTTTTCTTTTGTTCTGAAGGCAGCATGTCGCAATGTACTGTTTTTATAAAACGCTAAAATCTGGACGTAATTGTCTCTGTGGCGCGTGATGATATGACTCCCAAAATGTTGAGCGCGGTAACACTGCCGCTATACTCCTCGAGGAGTATAGCACCTTGCGTCGCCAGTCGCCGGCGACGGCGACGCAAGGTGCTACAGTCCTCGAGGACTATAGCGGCAGTGTAAGGGTTGTCCTTCGGCCTCTCAAAACCTAGGCCTTTCATTGAGGTTAATGTTCAGACATTAAATCTCCTTGTGAACAGTGAGAAGTAGGGGCAAAATCTATCTGTCAAAATTCAAAAAAAAAAATGTAGAAGCAAGCCCAAGAATTTAGTTGTCGTGCTAATACGTATAACCTTAAGATGAAGATAAAATATTTGATGTTTTGCGAGTTCTTATTCGTATTAGTTCTCCAGAACAACTTTAATTTCGCTTAAGGACAACCTTGTGGTCGCAGGAGTCCTGTCAGGCAATCGGAACTTTGAAGGTCGCATTCATGCACTCGTTCGAGCTAATTATCTTGCGAGCCCTCCACTTGCTGTAGCCTATTCGATTATTGGAAATGTTAGCAAGGACATAAACGGTGTGATCGGTAAGGTGTCGAAATATTTTCTCTAATTGAAGTGGTCACTCTGATTTTTCAGCGAAAACCCCGGAAGGCAAAGATGTCTATCTCAAAGATATCTGGCCAACGCGCCAAGAAGTGGCTAAGTTCGAGGAAGAGTTCGTCAAACCACAGTTCTTCAAAGAAGTCTCTATTAATTGAATTTGATTGCAATCAGACTTGTTATCTGTTTCCTTATTTAGGTCTATGACAATATTGGAAAGGGATCAGAACAGTGGCAGAAACTCGAAGTTCCACCAGTCAAGCTATACCCATGGGATGTGAAAAGCACCTACATTAAACGAGTTCCGTTCTTCGAAAACATGGTGCGTGCTTTATACATTAAGTACTAGCCTTTTGACGTTAATCAGTAGTAACGCTGAACTATTTGCATGTTTTTTCCTAGCTCCAACTGCCTTTTCTCCGGTGTTTTGAAGCCTACTTTAGGGGCATCGCCTCTTTTTATCCTCGTTTTTGAAACTATTATGTAATTGGAGTTATCAGGGGACGTTGATCGTAATTTTATACCCTATCTTCCTAAAAAAAAACAAGAGAAAAAAGAAAACCAGTTCAGGCTTTTGAGAAGAGTTGAGTGAAAGATCCCTGAGATTGCGAGATATCTGCCACATATGCTTCCTTTAGTGGCCAGCACAGGTACACATATGCCTCGCATTTTAGTGTATGCTCCACCCTAGCTCTCCTCAATGTAGAGGTTCAGAAACAACTCTTTCGCAATGTGATTGAATTTGACTCGTCGTAATGTTGTTGTCATTACGATACATATTCCTTTCTGATTGAAAATCTATTGACTTTTCCACACAGCCGTTTTTGTGTCTGTATTATCATATTTCCATTCATTTCAGGTTGCGCAACCTCCAAAACAGGGCTCGATTTCAAATGCATACGTTTTATTGAATCTTGGTGACTCTGTCACTACTGACCATATTTCACCGGCCGGATCCATCGCTAAGGTAAGAGTTGAAGAGCTGCTGTGTGGGTCTCTTATACCTTCTAATTCTCCAAATGTTCAGACTTCCCCAGCTGCTCGCTTCCTTGCCGCGCGTGGTTGCTCACCAAAAGATTTCAACACTTATGGAGCACGAAGAGGGAACGACGAGGTTGCTCTTTGTTTTTTCCTCACAGAGTTTTTCATTTTAAGTGGGAATTCCCACAACTCAAAGATATGGAGCAACATAAAGATATTCTTTCGCTGTTGCGGCACTGGTAAGATTTCTTGCACTCACCATGTGAATGTCCGTGATTTGTTATGAATAAAGGAAATAAACAGTAATCACACACATATGTTTTAAGCTTTTTACACCCTCGCATAGGGCAGACAAGTACGAAAAGAAAACGAGTTCATGAGGTTTTGCTGACACGTTTATGTGAAAATTCTTTCGCGGAGTTGTGATCACACACCTGATTATTTTGCTCTTCTTGTGAAAATTGTCTCAGATCCTGTTTGAGTAATTGAATTTCCTTTCAGGTTATGGCACGAGGAACATTCGCTAATATTCGACTAGCTAATAAGCTTGCATCGAAGGTGGGTCCTCAGACGCTACACGTGCCATCTGGTGAGGAAATGGATGTTTACGATGCAGCAACAAAGTACAGCAAAGAAGGTCACCCTGTAAGTCTATCTATTGTTTCGTACCTTACTTAGCTTGATTTCTCTGGTATCATATGGCATGCGAATCCGAAAGGAAGCTAGTCTGAATCCGTTCCTACCTGAGTGGTAGCACTACAAGGCATGGAGATTTACTTGTGGGAGAAGCAGCTAAAATCGCCACCTTGTAGCCTGCCATCTTTGTAGCTGTGATTTTTTCCATAGGAACATCTCAGATAATGTTTTTTTAATCATAACATTTGTCTCGCTTCAATTTCTATTTAGTAAGTCTGAGTTGAATACCTACGTAATGGTTCAAATTCGCATTGTTCAAGGTTATTGTTATCGCTGGTAAGGAATACGGTTGTGGATCATCTCGAGATTGGGCAGCTAAAGGGCCGTATCTTCTGGGTGTGAAAGCTGTAAGAATTTTCTTGACAGACATTCGTTACCATTCATTATTATTCCCCTAAGTATTTGTTATATTTGAGGTAATTGCTGAATCATTTGAACGTATTCATCGTTCGAATCTTATTGGTATGGGCGTTGTGCCGCTGCAGTTCAAAGCAGGACAGAACGCAGAAGTTTTAGGGTTAACTGGAAAAGAACAATACACGTTAGTTGTTTATTTGGAGTTTTACCTTTGGTGCTGATATCTTCAATTTGTTATATTTAGCATAACCATTCCTGATGACCTCAAGGTTGGTCAGCTGCTTGAAGTTACTCTGTCCACTGGAAAAAAATTCGAGGTAAAAAAATTTTTTTATTGTGCACATATTTTTCTCGTCGTAACTTTTGAATATAATCTATGGTAGTAGTATTCTGAGTAAGTTTCAAAAATGTGCATGTAATCTGTTTGACGTCTGTCCTCTTTTCGATTGATCTAGACGAAGAGAACATTAGACAAAATTCAGGAAAACTGAGGAAATTGAACCCCAATTCTTCATTGGTTGACGCGATTTTTTGTTACAATTTTTTGATGGGAGGCATGCGCAGTATTTTGAAAAGAGGCATCTCTTTTGCTGAAACAGTTGATGTTCAATCCGCGCTCTGCATCAACGAAGCCTTCTATCCCTTCGGGGGTCGGTAAATTGATAACATATTTGTCTGGGTACGCGCACAACTGACTTTTATGTCGGGTGCTCCCCCTTCTCCTCGTCTCGGCCTGTGCTTGGTGGTGATCTAAAGCATTTTAAGCATTTTCCGAGGTAGCTCTGCGGAATTGGTGGTGGTTCATCGTGGAGTGAGAGCTATATCCTTGTTGTTTCTAATTTGAGCCAGTTTTTTTTAGGTGGTTTGTCGTTTCGATACCGAAGTTGAGCTCACTTACTACCGCCATGGCGGAATCCTTCAATACATGGTCAGAAAACTCATCCAATAAGACGCTTGGTGTTGGATTTTTCCACGGTTCCTAGTTATATAGAATTAACTTATCGAGAGCTAACATGCAGAGAAATTGTGTTGTTTTGTATTTTCATGTATACGTTTTACCAGATTGCCATTCCGCATTGTCTTCTTTTTATATATTGAGAGATTCGGCTGTTATCAAAGTTTTAATATGTTCAAGAGATGTGATGATTTGAGATATTAGTAAAGTTATTGCTATAAAGAGGCTGATCTACGCTTCTCTCCTAAGCCAGTTAGGACTTGTGAACTGGATTGTTACTCGAAATTACCGGGCGAGCAGCACAGACTTGCTGCCAGCATGGCCAGCAAAGACTTAGCAGGTGCCTCTCCAGGCTGCTAGCAGCTGAACTCTTGCGAGAAAAGCTGCCGTAGTGAGTGACCCACATCGACAATCGCGTGGCAGCATTTTGATGAAATAGGTGCTAACTAAAAAATTTTAAGAATGGGGTGTATAGGTTAGTATTGGGTTGTCCGGAAAGTAACTGGGATTTTCGAGCGTTTGTGAAAAAAATTTTTTTACTCAAAATGGAAGAACATTAATCAATGTTATATCTCCTACATTGTTCGACTAGCTTTTGCCATTTTTCTGGTAGTTTCATAATTCCTCTCTCGCAGAAATTCTGGTCTTATTCAGCAAAAAAAAAAAAAAAAAACTAGGGCTTCATAGGATTTGATATCCTCATCTTCGGCGAAGGTTTTCCCATTCACGTCGCTCTGCAACGATAGAAGTAAGTGGTTGTCAGATGGGGGAAGATTAGGGCTATGTAGTGGATGCTACAACAATTCTCAACCAAGCTTCAATAAATTTTGCCGAGTCGCCAGAAATGTGTGCGGTATAGCATTGTCTTGGTGGAGCACCACTCCTTTGGGACTACGAAGGTGTGATATACATATTTTGAGGTGCTTCCAAGGAACGAGAATGTCAATTCGGACCTCTAGTGTCAACAATTCATGAAATTACATGAATCATTCCTTTAAAAATCGACCAGAATTAGCGAGTCGCAAAGGAGTGGTCTTCCACCAAGGGAATGCTAGACCCGATAAATCTTTGACGTCTCGGCAAAACTTGCTGGGGCTTGAATGTTGCATCCACCATATAGCCCTGATCTTGCGCCATCTGACTACCACTTATTTCGATCGTTGCAGAACTACTTGAATGGGAAAACCCTTACCGAAGATGAGTATATCAAATCTTATGCAGCCCAGTTTTTCGCTGAAAAAGACCAGAAATTCTGCGAGAGAGGAATTTTGAAATCACCAAAAAGATGGCGAATGGTAGTCGAACAAAATAGAAGATAAATCATTGATTGATGTTCTTTCATTATGAGAAAATTAAAAAAAAATTACAACGCTTAAAAATCCCAATTACTTTCGAACAATCCAGTATCATGATATGATGGGCAAAAGAAAAATGAACTGATGCTTGTTATCTTATCATGAGTGATATATCCGCCAAAAAATTCCTTGTCCAGTTACTTACTAGGTGAGACACTTACTCAGCTAAGAATACCTGTTCACCTGTCCAAAGGATTACCTGTTCATCCATCCAGAAGAGCGACCCAACTGAGCAGCAATTGCTCGGTTGGACAAGCCTGGGTCATATAAGGCTCGAATTGTGACTGTTCAGCAGAGTTCAGGAAGTTTGCACGACAGTGCTATTGGCAGGAAGCAATAAGTTAAGTACGCAAGAATTCCACCGTTTTATAACCACTTGTAGCTGAAAAAAATTTTTCTACTTCTAATTGGATACTTAATTTTGATACAAACAAATCGTAATAGCTAGCATCTTTGTCATGAGAAGACGTGAATGACCCGGTAAGATTACTTCAGTAAGGGGTTTCCGTACTTGCTGAAGTCGTCCCACCTTGATCGGATGTTTTGGAACTTTGTCACATATAGTTTTTGCGGTGGTTACTTAATTTTGATAAACACTGTATAGGCGGTGTGTTTGTGTGTGTGTGTGAGAGAGAGAGAGAGAGAGAGAGTGAGTGAGTGAATAAGTGAGTGAGTGAGTGAGTGAGTGAGTGAGTGAGTGAGTGAGTGAGTGAGTGAGTGAGTGAGTGAGTGAGTGAGTGAGTGAGTGAGTGAGTGAGTGAGTGAGTGAGTGAGTGAGTGAGTGAGTGAGTGAGTGAGTGAGTGAGTGAGTGAGTGAGTGA
>KN767879.1:0-10573 GCA_000816745.1 Ancylostoma duodenale | reverse complement strand
AAAGCCTTCACTCCATATTTTGTTCAAATACAAACAATCTCCACATCGCCGTTATCCTGCACGCTTAATATTTAAAAAAATTCTCCATAAAAAGCTGTGTACGTACCTATATAGATTTATGTGCTTACTTATTTATAAACATTTCCCCCAATTTTTTGGATTTTTCTCGTTTTTTTTTACTTTCGTGGCGGGACCCACGCGTTATCCAGAGGCCGGACCTAGATAGCTCGGTCGAGAATTCGATGCTGAACACGATGACAATATTCCCGTAGCCCTATCTCTTCATTGAAGAGCGCTAGTTTAGAAGCCGGAAGCAGTTTTCGAATTTTCGTGCCGGGATCCGCAATCCCCGGACGACCGGAATCCCCCACCTCAGTCGCCCCTACCCCGCGCCACCTTTGAGCATTGGTCCCCCTGCGCCAGGCCTTCTCCCGGAGGCTCGGATTATAGAGCATCTGGTGTCGACTCACTATGACGGACCAGGCGGCAGTAAAAAAGAGCCCAAAAGTGACATGAATGCAAAGCTGCCGTTTCATGAACTGTTAAAAGATAATACCCTGCTGAGGCGAAAAATGTGGTTGCCAGCTCATGTGGCTGCTTGTCAAGCCTTCTACTGGTGTATTCTCCAATGCAGCAATGCAAATCTTGAGATTTCAGTGGTTTGAAAATAAAGAGTGAGTAGACAGATTTTGTCGATTTTGTGTATTCTGATGCAGCAAGAAGTTTTGTACTACGTGACAAATCCCCCCTTTCGTAGCCTCTCTAGATTGGACACTATGACGCTCTCATTATGGTCCCATGTCATGTGACATAGTGTAAGGTGTGATCTAAAGGACACTTTTTTCACCAGCGATGGAAACCTGTCCTGGTTGCGAAAAGTTTGGTATATAGTCGACAAACATTACTCGAACTTTATGGAGCAAGAGCCCTCTATGCTCATCAGTTCTGTAGTTACAAAGCGCTATTTCAGCAAAATATCGAAAATTTCAAGGTTCGCCGAACGAAGTAAAAGTAGTGAAACTTTACTCTACTGTGGTAAACGCAGCAATACAATAACATTTTATTAGCATCCGTGTCAAAAGCTAGTGTTTTACACATAATAATCCAGTTTCCAATGAAGTTCTGGACGCTAATGCCCTGAGGGCATAATCCTACAAGCATCCAAAAACCAGCACAGCACCACCTTATAGATCTCGAGACGCTGATTTCGAAAATGTGTACATGTTTGTGGCTATCTCTGCTCTGAACTGAGTTATATCGAAAAGACGCAAAAGACGCGCCTTTGCGTCTTTTTCGTCTTCTTTCCAAAAATTACCGACGGTATTGTACCGATTAGTCAACAAACCTTGAATAAAGGAGTGATGGCGTGTTGTGTACGAAGACGAACGCCACCGAAAATAATGAGAGCACTGGAGGGAAAAGAGCCAAAAAGTACGCTGCTCCCTCTCGAATCGAGTTAGTCTATTGTTACTGAATTTCATTACTCCGAGCTACTCATACACACAGCATTCTAGCCAGAGATCACAGTGGCCCACGGAAACCATTACTGAAGTCTCACTGAATTATTCAATTCTCTCATGTCTGTGATCTGTGAGAAAAGACTGGTTAGTAAACGAGGTTACTAAGCGGTAATGTATTTCCTTTCGAGGAATGTCGTTTCTTCGTTGTTCCCCACTTCCATGACGGTATTGCAAAGAACCTTCACATCCATAATATCGTGGAATATGCACTAATTTCGATCCTTTGACGAAGCAACAGTGCTTCAGCTGAGGCCCACTGCGGCTGGATTGTTCTAGCGAAAGCAGCCCACCAAACTCTGGATAGCGGGAGCCAAGCGACGTCGTAATCTCAAGAAGGCTGGAGAACGAAGGTATCAGAAGTATAGAATATCAATCACTATTGAAGAAGTATAGATTATTTGATATCCCGTCAGTGGGTCTTTTGATCACATGAGAAAGGTGGTACTGTTTTGATTTGATACTTCATTAATTGTACAGAATTCGGAATTTTTGTTGCTGATGTTCCAGTTTGTTGGTTTTTCCATTTTGGTGCACACTCAAGTATATTTAAATAAATGAATGAACAAATAAATAAATATACGGCACAATTTGTCTGTATGCCTCTGTCCCAAAAATATTTGAGGAAAACCGCTTAAACTTCGTCTAGGATGGAGGTTATTGACACAGTAGATCAAAGGAATCGAGAGCTTTAGCATCTAGACCGTGGTTACGTTATCTCACAGAATCTTCTGACATTTCCCATGGGGAATTTATTTGATAGGCCAATACCACCAAATTCCTAGAACTTGGACCCCAAGGAAATACATCGAAACGTCAAGAAAATCGCAGGTCGAATGCACCAAGTGTAAGGAGTATTCAGCATGTTTTGACTATAGACATTAATTCGCAACCCAATGCCATCATTTCCTGAAATTTCGCATTTTCTTTCAAATTTTCAGGATATCCCACCGTAACTGCACAGAAATGGAGTAACGGTGCACAGTGACTACAATATTCTTGTCTAACTTGAGAAATAAAATACTGTTTTTGTGAAATTTCGGAAAATTCTGTGTAGCACAATACCCAACTACCGTGCACTGTCATAACTATTCGGTACAAAATAAACAGGATTTCTGTGGTCAGCCCACAAAATACGTAGCCCTACATGACATGATTGCGTGTTAACTTCCTCCAGATTTATAAGGTAAACTTATTTGACTTGGTGAGTAAATACTCTAATTCTACTGCAAACCAGTAAATAAGTAAGCTAAGTACTAAGCCTTAGGAACTAACGCATTCAGAATGTGTGCCCGTCGAGATTACAGCAGTGACAAGTACAGAGTCCCGTAGAGTTCTCTTGTTGATCGCTGAACCCATGTACAAATGGTTGACTAACATGCAGGGGATCCTTTCATGGAAAATTCCGAGTTCTTGGCATATTATAACGGAGAACAGGGAAGCTGGAAATGCACTGAGATATCGAGTTTCCTAAATTCGAGGCCGAAATTTCGCTCATTCCTACTGCTAACCAGCGACTAATCCGAAACAATTAGAAGCTACTGTCCAATAGGAGAGTTACAGTAGGCCAACGTGTACCCTCTGTCTAATTTGTAACTATCCAAGAAATTGAGCGTTAGCCTACAGTGTTAGGAGGGATAGCTGGTGAGCTTATAAAGAGCACTCTCGAAGTTTCACTAATAGAAAGTATAATGACAATGCATCGAAGTGTCAGCGGACTATTCTCGACTCGTCAAAGGGTTTTCTGCAAATGTAAGTTGACGCTTCGTTGGAATTTTATGCCGCATCTGCCGCAAGAGAAGTGGTTTTGAGTAGCTGACATGCTCACTCAGCAACAAGGACTCATGGCTGAGAAAACCACGTAGTTGGTGGCCTACGGTAATTCTCACGCGGTCGTTTCTGCTCAGGTGGAGGAATTTTCGAGGATGTTACCTTAAAGGATAGTGCTTCAGCCGAACATCAATCTCACGGAAAGGTCTACTGGTAAACTACAAAGTCAGGGCATCTATAACTAGTTCCGTCCATAGAATGACGCACAAGATCATTAAAAGGAAATTGAGAGTTGGATTAATGCATAGAGTACACAGTTTTTAATGCTATGAGTCCCTTCAATGAGAACGCGAATAGAAGTTTTGGATGACGAATTGTTGACCAAAGGGTTCCTAAAATAGCTGATTCGACACTTCACTGAAATTCTATAGAATTTCAGGTGATTGTCTTCCCTCTGAGTCACTGACTGCCAATGATACGTAGCTAGAGGAACGATGATATGTTTGCATGTGAGAAAAGGAAGAAAAGTACATGTGTCATAAAATGTTCCATTACCTTTTACTCCAACTTTTATTTCTCCCCTGGTATCCTACAGCATTCTAGTATATCCTCGTTGTATCCTTGTTGTTCTGGCAACACACCATTATGGTGTACCCAATAAACAAATGAATAAATAATTGTTACGCAGGAAGAGACTTAATATGAAGCCGCGAGCTACTTATGTAATGAGCTCGCCAACTAAGGTCCTTCTGACTGCCACTAGGATTCTTCTAAAAATCTGAAAAAAAAACAGCTTGAGGAATGAGCTTTTTTTTTCAAATTAGGCTGCAAGAGAGTAGAAATTCTTCTGGAACAAAATCCATAATTCTTCAAAAAGAAAAAATTCTGCAGGTGCCCACAAAGCCTATTCTACTTAAAGAATTTCGCCATTTATTCCTACAGAATTTCCATACATTGTATGACCGAAAACTCTTCATCCCATAATTCCACTCCTATTAGTAGTACCTGTCAGAATTTGCTGATAGTGAAACATTTAGAAAAAGGCAGTCACCTTTTTTTACTTTTCTGTGGAAGTTTTACAAAATAAATTAATAACAAGTGGCAAATCATATGAACTAAAACCCTACGTGGATTAAAAACTACATGTGCAGAGAAAATTCCTGGAAATCAAATCGAGGGTGTGGCTTCAGCGTTTGCACACAAAAACGGAAATAATATGTAGCTTCGTGACTAACTGTTTACAGTGTCAACTCTCTTCCCTGCTAATAAACGAGTGTGGGAAAAACTCAGACGGAACTGGAAAGTCATAAATGTTTAGACAGACGGGCTTGCGGATTGCAAAGATTTTCTTAGGAATCTTTGCGTAAAATAAATGCATGCATATTTTATTGATGTTGGAAACATCCCATGCCGCAAAATGAAGGATTCAACGGATGGCTAATGGAAAACAAGTGATACTTTGCCGGTGGGAATCCTGTGAGGACTGAAGATTCTGTAGGGTAAAGAAAGGCTAAGACGCTCTCCTAGGACAACTATTCCCCAAGATGCTCGTATGAATGCTTTCCTAGGACAGAGACCATGACTCTTCCTACTCAAAAATAATTTTCCACAGAAGCAGTAGTTATCGTTATCACCTTTCTTCTCCCTATTACTCGTTCCCTAGTTATGGCGGTCCTGCACGAGAGGGATCAGTCCAATTTTTTCTTCAAAATAGCTCCTTAAAATGGATAAAAACCTTCTGTTATCCTGTCTCTAGTCCCTTGTTGTTGTTATCATTTTTTAGCATCCGTTTGGGACCTCCCTCTGGAGGAGACCCAACCTTTTTCTCCAACAACTTTCCGCCGTCGATTCCAAAAATTGTGGACCTTCTAAATAGGTAATGCAGCTGTATAACCATGCTGTATTCAAGGTGCAATCGTAAGATTTCAGCGGTTGGTGTTATAAATTATCATGACTCTGCAGCTTGATGTTTTTTGAGCAACAGAAAGCAATGCATCATGCAATCACTTGTTTAATTCGTCTAGCGGCTCGCGTAACATCTTTTTCGTTCAGTTACTCAAACTTCATTTCTGAATGATTTCTTGTGCTCTTCAAGGCCCTTTCCAGGGGTGACGTCCTTTCCAAGGGTCACCGCCCTTTCCAGGGGTAACGCTCCATACCCTTCTCGGATGCACAATCTGATAGTTATTTTGAGCAAAACCGTGTATCGATAGTAATGGAATTTTAGTAGGTTTGGACGAAATTGGGTGGGTGGTTAGTTGAAGTTAGTAGAAATGAGCATTTTCGGGTAATATAAACCTCGGAGCTCAGATTTTACCGTATTGAACAATCCAGAATCCAGCCACGTAACATTGGAGCTCTTGTACTTCTTGTGCTCTTTATTGTGCCAACGGAAATTTTCATGTCTGAGGTTTTCATAGTTTTTGAACTTTAACAATGGTCCGAATAACTCGACGATGAAAACTCAACCGTTTTTATGATATAATTAGAGAAATGTCTAAGATCCTGGATCAGCAGGATGGGTCGTTTGATCGAGTTGGTGCGGCAGCGGATCGCTGCTGCCAGCTGAGTAGAGGAGCAGACATCTCTTTCCTTGTTATTATATAGCTATTTCTTCGTTCTCAATTTTCTTCCTAATAACAGTTTTAATGAAAAAAACCGTGGTGGTGCAGCGCCCACTCCCCAAAAATTGGTCAGTAGGTTTTCCAAAAAACAACATCATGAAAATAGTTCATCATGAAGCCAGTTATTAAAATTGTTACATCAATCTATTCATCAGAATGAGATGACTTGAAAAATTGTTACAAAATCGAAAACCCTTCATAAAAACCTCTCCTACTTGGATTTGATTCCGCATTAATTTTGCTTTTGGGTCTTTAGAACTTCCCCTGCCTCCTAAATTTGGAGATCCCAAATTTTTCCATGCTCCCCTCCCTGCACGCCACTTGTAAACTCGTATTTTGTCGTAGATTTGGCGCATTCCCTACACAGTAAAGACGCAAATCTCATAATTGCGTGTTGAGTAAAATACTAGTTCTGCAGCAGCACCTATTACACAAAATTACTACATTTCTTGAGAAAAGCAGTATGTAGAGAAGAGCATTTTTCAGAACTCCGCGTCAAGCAGCACTTAGCGTCCATACCCTCAACATCATAATGACGTTTTTTTTAATTTGACTTTTTGAAGTAGTTATGAAGAAAGGGAACAAATTGAAAATAAATAATTTATTAGCCACAGTCTTCCGCTGTCATTAATTTCAGATTTTATCTTGTTCTAGAATGACTGCTGCATACATATTCATGGAGTTAATAAAGCTCTTATTATCCAGGTTTAATGACCCGGTAACACCTAAGAAGAGCCATGCAGAACAACTTCTATGGAGGTCTTCCAGGACTTTATTACGAGTGTTTTTCAGGCTATCACCGCCTAGGAAAATTTCAAAATCACTAAAATAATCCCCTTGGAGCATAGTTTGCCATCCTTGCAATACATAAAACTTGTCCTTCCACTGCTAAGGAACACTCCTCCGTTAGGCAAACATCTTTCCCGAGAAGCTTAGATATTTCAGACCTCCACTTTCTAAAAGTACAATTTACAGTGTATGTAGTTATCAGTGAAACATTTCTGACGATGAATAGCCCTAATAATTGTCATTTCAGCTGTTTTAACGTGAACTTGCTGATTACTCATCTGTATTCGTGACGTCAATGTCAGCTGATTAATTACTTGCTCTTCATCAGCACTTCTAATGGGATTACGGTGGCTGCACAAGAGAATTTAGGTCTGAAATGTACACATTTTCAATAAACAATTATATCTGAACAGACAATTTGAGGAGTTCATTCGAGCTGACGAAGCCGAAATGAGAAATTTTTTTCCGGGCAAAAAAATTTTTTTTGACAATCCATGGCATAGTGCCAGTTGTAAAGCGACCCTTTAGCGCTACTATTTCTACTGGTGCTCGCATAAGGTTGCTGCTGACGGAGATATTTTTTTCTGATCCACGATTTTCATCAGATCGTTCCATTGGATTAGCAGTTGTTCAGGAAAAATTCTCTCACATAGATCTTCTCAGTTTTGCATACTAACATTGTTGAGACACTAACTATGGTATCAATGGTTTTTAAGATGCACCAATTTGGAATATTGAACAAATAAATAAATGAATAAATTTTGTGACACCCGTTTACACCCCCTCCTCGAGCTATTGAAATGTAAATCAAAATTCAAATCACCATCCGGAATGCGGATAAACTTCCTCCTATGAAACTTAAGAGCGTGTTCCGCATAGATACATATTCATGGATTTTGCATGAGACTAGAAAAACGTGGTTTTGCGCCAGATAACATCATGCATGTGAATCTGCATTGGTATGCGTTGGTTTAGCATGGACTTGAAAAATTATTGAAAAAGTTTTCTTGGTTTCAAGGAACCGTGTTTGACCGACCACTCAGGTTTCAACTGTGGGTTTTGCTTTTTTCCAGGCAGTGCACGGTTCCTAGGTTTCCAGAGTTTGTGCAAAATTTGTGGAACTTCAAAAAAATTACAGTACACCATAGCCATTATTACACTACTGTCAATAGGCATGGTTTATGTCACAGAATTCCTGGACTTGTAATACTTTTATTTTTATTTAAAATATTGGTGAATGATGTGATTCATTATACTGTTGTTGAAGAGTATCACCCTGCAAACGTTCCCGAGGCATGACTATCTACTCAGACATGGTTACCATTTATTATGCGCAGCCCTGGGAAATCCACAAATCCTCAGCTTGTGATTCAAGGATGGTTTATGGTCAGCAGGTTTCAAAGTTGGAAACTCAGGAGACCAGTAGACGTTGTGAACCAGCTGCTAATTTTATGCTGGAAAATTTTTATGTAAGCATTTTGCATTAAATGATCGGCCAGTTTTCCTCCTCAAAGATCCAGTAATGTCCTAAAGCTTGAATCCTAAGAAATGAAAAAAAAACATATAAAATGAGCAGGTCATTGTTGGGGATATTTAGAGCTACTAACTGTTTTACGGGGTATAAATGAGATCAGCATCTGGTTTGTTCCGATCTCCTTCAGGCCCTCGACCGATCCTATGAGCAACCAGTCCCTCCTCTCCAGGACCCGGAAACAAATAGTAGACCGCCTTACTCATTTCGGCGGTCAGACAAAACAACATGTGAGAATGGATAGGATAACTGTGTGAATATGACGAGTTTCATCGCCAGACAAACATTCCGGCTGTTCATTGGTGGAGCGACTGGCATTCTTGGGCATTGGCCAGGGACAGTTGGGATAAAATAGATTCTTCCAGAAAATTACGCCAATATCAGTGAGTGATGTGACCATTTTTGGTACATCCAATCATTGAGAAATAACAACCCGCAAAGTTTTATGTATTCTGATACATACACTCTTTAGGCACGAGGCACAATTTCTACAACAGAAAGGTTGCGCTGCGGAATTTTCGCAAGAAATTTCTTCTGGAAAATTACAGTAGCATGGAAAGATTGGCAATTGTGAAAACGCAGATGAGAGGGGCGCTTCTGAATTGTCGCATCAAAAAAATGAAAAAAAAATAACTACTCCGATGCTTCTGATGCTTCGGAGATTACTACCTCCACTGACTGAGCAAGTGGTAAGCCAATCGAAGCAGAAACTCACCGCCTTCAGCGACTGAAACTGTGCCTGATCCATTGACATCCTCTCGAGCGGGAACCGAACCACTTTGCCCAGGTCACCAGGCATCATTTCCATAAAAACGGTAGGAATTCCTATGAATACCAGCATTCATAAGGGAGAAAATGGCGATTGAACGGAGTTGCGAAAGAACGGGACAAGCAGACAAAAAGGACAGAGGACTATCGCGATTCTCACATCCCAGAGGATATAAGAGGCTTATAATGGTAATCCTTGACAAAATATGTTGATCGAAGCGATTCTCAAGAAGAAAGCGGATGTAAATCAGGAAAAAATGACGTGTGTTTTCACCAGAAGTACATAGCTTATTTTGAAGACATAATCGTTCAAATCCATAGTGAATTCCTGGAGATGCATAGGGTATGCAGTGGTGGCACTTTTTTTCCAGACTTTGGCTTTTCTAAAGCGTTACCTCCAGCTGCAACTAGAAAACTCCTTTTTCAATCTTTGGTTAGTACTGTTCCAGTGCTTTTATGCCATCATTAATGTCGCATAAAAACACTAGAACAACATTAATGTTTTTTTCTTCCATCAATTTATTTATTTATTCATTTCGTTCCATCTTATTTTAATTACTGCGCGAACTTCTTGTGATTGCTGTAATTGGGTATATTGATGTGATTAGCTATTACGTAAATTACAATTAAAATTACTGTACACAAGCCATTTCGTCAGTTCTAATTACAGTACAGTTGTGCAAGGATTGGTGTGGAAAAAATGAGGAAAGACTCAGAGGCTGAGAAAACTGAAGGGAAGTGACTAACTAGGTTTCTCTCCGAGTCTCACGTATAGAGGGACATCAATGGAAAATTCGCATTTGGGAAAAGTGGAAAAATTTCTATGGGAAACGTATAAGAAATTCATGCGAGCCCACAGAAGATTGATACTTTGTTCCAGATGCTCAAGGAAAATTTTTATCAATTTTTCTGTTTCTCTTTTTCATTCAAGTTAGGTCTTTTCTCTTAGTGATACGTGCAGTTCATTTATTTGTTTATCCACACATCATGATAAACAACAATGTACATAATCTTTCACAAAGAGGGTAAAATAGCGAAAGAATGGAACCATGGAGAAATTTCAGGAAGTTCAAATAAGCAGTAAAGTTAAAGATTCCAACGGCGTCATAGATATGTGAGCCAATCAACCTTAAATAGTTGTTAAAAATAAAAAAGTAGTTTTTCTTTAAGTTTTATATTAATGACGCTGATTATTTGTTCCATTTTTGAATCAGGTGCTCAGAGGTAGTTACCCCCACTCTTGCATATGTTTTCAAGGTAAATAAACCAGTAATTGTTGGGGATCAAGTCCCTCCTGAGCCCACTTGGACGAGTTGTACGCCTCCTTCAACCACTAGGTTGACAAGGACGAGTTGTCAGCGTGGGCAAAGCAACGAAGAAATGCATTATTGCTGGATTAATCCACTAAAAGATGACGTCAATCAGCCCGTGCAGGATGCTGTCGATTCTATTTGTTATGTTCAATCTTTGCTGCTCGTAAATGACATACAGCAGAAGCCAGACATATAGCATTTGTTTGCGCCTGGAAATACGACCTTGTGGATAATGCGAGACGACACTTTCTTAATTTGTCG
>KN767877.1:0-12259 GCA_000816745.1 Ancylostoma duodenale | reverse complement strand
GTTTATGTAGTAGTAATGTTTATGTTACGTAGACACAAGTCCTTATATCCACGTGCCAAGTACAAGTTGACCCATAAATAGGTTTCTGCCATCTATTCTCCTAAGAGGTACTTTCACAATGAGCAACGTAGAACAGTTCTGATGCATGTGTGAGAGAAACCCTCAATGCCCCTGAAGCCGGAAGCTTCTTGGAATCATTCCGCTCATCTCACGCTCTCATAAATGAACACTCCCTAAATTTAAAAAAAAACTCACTAGAGTATCGAAGGCCCGCTTGTCCAACCCGGAAAAACTGCCAGCCTGCAATTGTTTGTTACATCTGGTTGCTTGTTCGTCATTCTATTTGCAGAACAGAACAAAATTAAATTATGCTGCCTACAAATTCAAAAACCAGCTACGCGAGGGTAGGCAAGCTGTGATGACTGGACCGTGAAACGCTGTTAGTGACTTAGAGGAATGTTTCAGAGACCAAAAGATCACATCACTTCCAATGACCTGGAGCAGTATATTTTCCAGAAGAAGCGCTCGATGTTTATTTTTCTTTGGACTTTTTGTCTATGGATTAGAGCGATGTTTTGGTCCAACGTCTTCCCTCGTCACGTCAATGGTTCACTTAAATCCAGATCTTTTCTGGGAGGTACATGTGAGAAGCAGAGATCAAACTGAGTCATCTAAAAGTCAAAAGGCAAATCAGAAATTTTCAAAAGTTGAAAAATTGTTGGCTTTGAACCCTTCTTGGGAAATGCCAAATAAAAGAGTCACAAATCTAAAAGGACTTCTTAACATCGCCATTTCACTTGTCTCCGTTTAGTAGGACTAACTAGAGAATTTGCACTCTAACTACTAGAAACTCGCAAGCGATAGAAGTGGATTCCTACAAGTTTACGGATACATATACTCCGTTTCACAAGAGGAAAGAGTTTGAGAGAAATTAGGGAAGAAAAGGAAAGCACAAACAATGCGGCACTCGACGGCCAACAACGCAAAGATTAAATGCCTGCCATTTAGCATTGAAATCGCAAATTTGTTCATAAGTTCTAAATTCTCGCCTTTTTTGGAAACTATACTACTATATTCGAATGAGCGCAAATTGAACATTCCAATACTCGTTGTTCTCATCGAATATGGGTGCTGTGCATCAGCAGACGTCGAAAAACCCAGTCACGGGTAGAAGTTTGACACGCTGCAGCCATTTTTAGAAACATTAGTAATACTCTTTGTCGAGTATCTCGAAAGTAAATGTTCCACATCACTCAGCTATGATTTCTTGTAGTATAATCACCCATAAATAGCAAGCATTTTCATCCTTAAAAAACGTGAAATTGCTGCAGAGTCACGGGACACTGCATCTTGCAAATCTGTTAAAAGAAATAAATAATTCTAAAGCTGAATATTTTCCAGAAACTCATGGGTCTATGTGCGGTAATTCAAACACAGAATTTCTTCCAAAAACTACTGATGTAAGTGTATGTAGTGAAAGAACTTACAAAGGAGTCAAAGGCTCGTTTCTGTCGGGATGGGGCACTGGAGACGACTGCCTGAAACAATTATCCATGCATTTATTTACTCACTTGTTTATTTACCAATTTATTTATCAAGTTCACTATCACTATCTATCTATTTGATAGGTAAAGTTGAGGGACAATGCAAGTAATAAGATTGGGTACGAGTAAATTATGGGAGTTTATTGGAATTTTATAACCACATAGTGGAATTGCTAAATTTTCAATTCAGAAGAAAGTAGCGAGTGAGGGGCTTCGTCGAAGCACCTTCGGATCAAAAGTTCAAATGAAATTGAAAGTTCGTATCATATTAAACCCTCCACTACTATACATTACTTTAATTGACACAGTATTTATTCATTTACCAATTCATTTGTTTACTAATATAGTGTTCATCAGATTAATATAGTATTCATTCGCTAGACTACAGAACACTAAATTAATCTAATGAATACTATAATATGTATATTAGTATTTACTAGTATGGTATTCATTAGATTAATATAGTTATATAGTTATTTATTTGCTGCTCTTACATAAGAGTATGGAGAGCTGGAAGAAATTCATAAATTGAATGTTGGCTGTTAGCCGAAAATCCTGAAAAAATCTTCAAAGGACGATTTCGGGGAGTTCGGTCTTCCCAGAAATGTTTCCCATGTGGATGTCGAATCGTCCTGGACTTTCCTCCCCCAAATACGTCCTCATCTCCCACTGTCGTCACTTTCTGCTCCGAAAGGGTTCTTAAGAGGGAAAGCCGTGCATTTCCCGCGCACTTCACGGCTTACAGCTGGGATCAGCTTGTGGCCACGCAAATTTCACACTGCTGGACGTCACCAATTCGATGAGCCTCTCTAATTGACGTCAAAACACTGAAAACATTCAAGGACCACCAATCTCTGGAGGGGTAATTTGATTGTTGTCGTCGCTAGTCCTCGTGATCACAGCTACAAAACATGTGGTTAATGAACTCTAAAATTCGTCTGAAACCGGAGCTCATGGTTTTTTCCCTGAGGACTACACTAGTAGAGCTGGTTGAGATTAGTTTTAATAGCCGTTAAATCGTTTCAATAACAATTTGAATGCGAGAGGAGAAAAAAGAGTCATATGTGATTATATGGGGAATGAAAGTGAAATTATAAACACTCGAAGCTTATCTTAAGCACAAGAACTAGTTTAGTAGTTTAGTCTATGCTTGCAGCTGCTTTATCCTACTGTAATTTTACGGAAATTCATTTTCTGCAGGAAAAGAGTGGTTGTGTTCCAGAGGTGAGCGAGGAAAGAAAGGTGCAGTGGGGAAACAACAGCATCATTTTGATTCCTACAATTCAAATGCTTCTAACTATTAAGTTAATTGCGACATTTCCTTGCCATATAATAAGGTTTAATTACCCACGTCTGAGAAATTGATGCATCTACTCTACTTCTTCTATTAAAGCATATTGGTTCGATGGATTTTCAATTCTTTTTTGAAATTCGTCATAACATCAGCAGGACATGCTGGTTATTTAATTCTTCCCACGGCCTTGTTACGCTCCACCTTACTGGTTATCTTGGAAGAAGGCAAACATATTTCATTGGTTCTCTTTCATTAGAAGGATTTTCCTTTTTAAGATTTCAAATGGCCATCGCTTTGTAAGGCTATGGATTTTCAAAGAGTATCAAGATGCATCTAATATCCATATCTTATAATACTTGCCAGTGGAGCAGATAGTTTATTCCTTTCCAACTCATACGGAAAAAGATACATGCACAGCATGGAACCTTTCTGGGGGCCTTCATGAATTTACACCGCTTGATATGATAAGATTTAAGATAACCTTGGAAGTTTTCCAGCTTTAAGGAAAAGAAGTAGGAAAACTTACACATAAACCTTTTCTGTTCCGTTTTCTAAGCCTTCTCCAAAAAATGGCTTAGTTCCCCTGGTCATCTTCGCAGGAAAAATGGAATAAACTTATTCAATTGTGAATAGCGTTGGCGTTGCTCGAATGTTTACGAGGTAGCCCAAGAATACAGCTATCAAATGGGACACTTACGGATATGTCTGCTCACATAGGTGGTCGTGAGAAAGTAGGAAATAGAAGGAAAAGAAGAAAAACCCAGCGATTCTTGAAACTTAGCACCTTTTTTTCCGAATTTTTGATGGGTTTTCTGATCCCATCATTGAAAATATTCCCCTACTGCGATTTTCTGCTCCATTGAGAAAACAAATTGGTCCCATAAAAACTACGTTTAGGTGCCCAATGTGCACTTTTTCACGTCCGCTGCAGCTGCAAAGGAACGAGTAGTCTAACAAATTGCAGCTCCACAAAAAACGCAAATGCGCGATTCCTCCATTCCGCAAATATTTCCTTTTTTCTTTAATAAGTACCTTTGAATCTGTAACGCGATCCTCGAGAAAATCCAGCATTCGACGAGATTCATAGACACGCAACAATTGACAGATATCACGTCGAGAACAGCATTCCTCTCGTCCCCCGAGATTCCGTGGGCTTCAGGCTCAGACAGCTGAGCGAAATTCAAATGTTCAAACAAACAAACAGTGCAGCACTACAATCCCACTCAGAGCCCAGTACAAATCCGTGATTTCAAGGCGAGTAATTGTAGCTGTCGCTCTTTCAGTACTAATGGATGGATTTCACGGAAATTGGAGAGTAAAGGAGGCAACCTAGTCGTTATCCTGTGTGTTTTGAAGTAGATAAATGGGAAATTAAAAGGTGACCACGAGATTTTGAAGAGGAAGAGCAGTTATCGCTAGGTAAGAGGTAATGATGAGGAAATTTTTGAACTCAATGGCCCACGGGTTTGCTTGCGCTTGATACTGAACATAATTCAGTAAATTAGTTCAGAACAAGACCTATACTTCAGAATGAAGCTTAGTCGAATGCTGCTAAAATCCAGAGACACGATTCTGGATCGTTCAGCATGGTTACGTTTGACCAATGGGATTCATTTTGCCAGAAAATTTTCAACAACATCCCCGACGCTTAACTAAAGTTACCCTATGGTGTTGGGATTTGTTCAAATCCATGTTGTCATTGGAAGGAAAAGATACTTGCATGAAATCTTGCGCAAAGTGAATCGCGAGGGCCAAATTTGACCGTAGCGGATAAATCGGGATCCAACATCAGGTCAGATTGCAAAAATGTCTAGGAAACCCCCGAAGCCTCCTTCCCAGCAGTCGCAAGGATAAAAAAAACACTGGACCCAAACAATGAGTCGCATAATAACCAGCGAGAGGAAAAAGCCAGGCAATTAGTCTGGGGGCGGAAGCTGTAAGTCGGCTTCTGGAACTTTCACACGTAAATTTTTAATGCTGTTTTCTTGGACATAGATCCTGGATTACTGATAGTGCGTGACGTGTCCTGTCACATATCTTCCGCGTTTTTCATTAGTGTTCCTAGCGAAAAGTGAAGGAAAACGGGTTAAAAACAGAACGACAGAGAGGAAAAAAGAGATATGGATGCCGAAAAGACGGAACACCTACTTATACTACTGCATTGTAATACACCGTCTTATGCTACTATTTGTAAATGTATTGCTACTTACTTACTTGAATCTACTACTTACTTGCTACTACTTACTTACTTGATTTTTTAAAATTTTTTACTCTATTAATTTAATTTTAGTATGTTATTCCTATACTACTACGACTATTAGTTGTAATACATCGAAACTTTGGAAAAACTATCTCAAATGAACTTATTCCTGAAGTTCTCCTAACGTTATCGGAAAATTTTCTTATCCCTACTAATACTTTCCATCAGCTGCTTCCGCCATCTTCGTGAAAAGAAGTTAAATGAGAGCACTTCTCCTCAAGATTTCCCTCCAGACACTTTGGAGAAACTGGCCTGAAGGGATAATATGCCATGCTGCAGTTTCCGTCGTTCTGCACATCTCGTTCAAGCACTCATCTTGCTTCGTTAATTGACAGTTCTTTGATAAATATTTCCTCATTGGTTTCAAATATGTCAGAGACAGGCCGACAAACGGGGAAAGGGTAAAGGAATGAGTGAAATATGGTTTCTCAGAAAATTGGCCCGTAAAGAACATATGTAGGTCGCGCTACAATGTGGGTAAAATATTCCGTCAGAAGACGTAATAGAAGTCGTCAATTGATATTTTTATTCATTTTATACATCGTGACAAGTCGCAGTGAGACCCTTTAAAAAAAGTGAAGTGACAAAACAACCCTAGGGGGAATTATTGTAGGGGTCGTTGTAAGGTTTGTCCATTACAAGTAGTTAGTTATAGTTACTTTCAATGAATAAATGTTACAACGACCCCTAATAATGCTACCCAGATTTCATAGCAGCACTCGGAGGACTAAACATCTTCCCCCAGGAAAGGATTAAACTTTTTCGGAAAATTTGAAAGTGCGAATAGCTTATTCGCATGGATTAGCTCCGGAATATGTAGGAATCTAGTTCAAAGTAAACAAATTGGGAATTGTTAATCTAGAGAAAAACAAAAAAGTTGGATTAATAGAATATTCAAGAAGAAATCAGGAGGAGATAAGTGAAGATTCTCACTTTCTATTAGAAAAAGGAAAAAGGAGAGTGTTTATTCCAGTGTCTAAAGTTCCCAATGCAAGAAATCCTTCTCCGTGTCCAGAAATTAAACATATTCAAGCAAGAATCAAACTTGCATCGATTTCATATATGATATATAAAATTATTCTTCTGTCACAATAATTGTTTTCAAGTATATATCTTATACTTAGAACACTTTTTTTGTTTTGCTTCCACTATGATTGCTATAGGCGTCATACATCCGAAGCTAGGAAAACTTTGATGATCTGTTCGTTATCCAGTGCTTTTGTTGCCCTTGTTATGAGTAACAATTTGCAGTTCTTGGCTTTCGAAACGATAGAGTTCTCTAATTTATAATATCTTTCAAGAAATTCTTGCTATAAGTAGCCATGGAAAGTTAAGATATGAAGGGAAATGACGGAAATTGCTTTGTGATAACTCCCTCACTCAGGAAATAATATGAAATATGTATATACGCATGTGGAGTGAAAAGGTCACTGGATAGCATTTATGGGTGAGTGAGGGATTAAAGTTGTTTTTTAGAGTTGGTGAAGAACACCTACTCCTTATTTTTTTATTACAGATTCGAAGAATTTAGATTTATAGTCATTTAGATTCATAATTAACCTGAAATAACTTCGTACTACCTTTTGTTGTACACTTTTCTCTTCTAGTCCCTTCCTTCTCGCCCCTCGCCTCCCTCTTCCGAACTCCCCCACCCCCTTCCTTGTTTAAGATGCTAGGTTACTTCCAGTTCAAACATATTACCCAGTGAAATGCAAACATCACTAGGGCTACCCAGGTTAAACGCGTTGGCATCTCTAGTTCAACCCATCGTTAACATGGGAGTTCATACCTTTATCTTAGGTAATCTCATAGATTCAGCCAGGCCCAGAACAGAAGAAAGAGGATAAAAAGTAACATTAAGTACTTATTTTGCCAAGATACACCTACCAAAACAAATCTCTTAACGTTGGAAATGCTAGATTATACCTCTCTCCCATATGTCCCTCTCATTGTCAAGGATAATTTCATTTACATCACCATCTAGTCCGGTTAAACACCTGCGTTAAGGAAATTGTAAGAAATCGCAATGGGCACTTCCTAAAATTTGTGATTCAGTCGTACTCCGGTAAACAAGAACTTAAGCAGCATCTAGTCATCTAGTCTATCAGAATCCGAATCAATCAGTTGCGATGCAGAATCGCATTGCAACTGAATCGTCGCGATTCTGCTCGTAAATTACGCCAATAGTATGTCGTTTGCCCAGTAGGAATGAATAGCTGGTTGGTGAACTTTCAGGGAAATGCACTTTTAGCACATAGAGAACGTCCAGTAGTTGCAGTAGCCTTGCAAAGGACCGTTTGGCTGTAAAAGCAACAAAAGCGGCCCGAGTGATTTCCATAGAGGTAGTAGTTCCCCGTTTAGCTTTTCTAGGAAATCTTTTACCTGGGAGGCCTCAATTCAGCCTATAAGTAGTCCTATTTCATGTAGTACAAACGAATATTTCCTCTAATGCCCGAACGTTATTTTTTGTTTTCACCGAAAAGTTGAAGGTTGAATGGGTGGGGGAAGTTATATTTAACTACAATAATTTGATTGTTTGAAGAGAATAACATCACCTTACTTCCTAGTAGAGTAGAAAACAAAAATAAATGGTGAGAACGCTACCCACGCACTCATTCACCTAAATATAGCTCATTTCAAGGTGGTAACCACGTGCATCAACAGCCGGTTCAGGTCTGCTGTTCCTCAACACTTGGTCATCCGTCCCTGGATTCATAAACATCCCCGGGGAGGCTCTGAGCTCCCCGAACATCCAGTGTGAACGAGTTTTTCCGTCCAAATGTGGTTCATCTTCCTTACATTACAATTATTTTCTTCGCTGACTGAACTTAAAGGCTTCATGTGACAGTAGAAAAATGCACCCCCCGAGTATCAAAAATAGAAGTTAAAAGAACATTTATTTGCCGTTGGAAACCAACAACTGAGTCGCTCGGACCAAGTACCTAATTTTGAGTGGAAAACTCGTCCACTTTGGAAACGCGTTTAGGTCGCAAGCTTCTCGGGAGCAATCCCAAGATTTGCCACAGAAATTTTTCAAAGTTGCAACGTTTGGCAGGGCTTTCTGCACCATTCTTTACGATCCCCTTTCTTTCTTGAGCCAGAGTTGAGGAAAGCTTCTAGGACTATCTATACCCCTCAAAAATAGTCCTCACATCACGAGGTAATTACCCAAATCAAGGTTGTTTACGACGTGCGCTGAACACTAATAGTTCTTCTTGAACCGGATAGAGTTTCTTCCCTAATGAGTGCGTGGGAATTTAGGAGTTGACCTCTAATACTTTCCTCCCTATTTCATATTCTATGCCCTGGAATTCATTCCGCTCTATGCTATACTCCTACGCTTTTTTTTTTGAAAAACCAGCTGATATTCCTGCAATTCCTGAAATTTTGCTGCTAAAAACGAGGAAGCCTCTGCTTTTTGCTCAGAATCAAGTAGCTGAGACATACAAAACACGTTCATCAAAGAGTCTCGTCACCCAGAACCGAGCGTCCAGACGGCACACGGATAACCCGCATGATAAACACGGCTGCATTTTGCATTCCGTCGCGTTCAAAACTCGTGAGAACTATCAAAATACACGGGTCCACGAAGAAAGAAAATTTGTGAAGGCGCAACGCGTATTAGGGGTTTTTATAGGTCTCTGGAGTTAAAAGAAGAACGCAAAAGGTCCGGTAAATATTCACCTAGTTCTTCACACATTAGGCTTGTAGAAACCCTGCAAGCGTTGCTACAGCCAACAAAAAATGTGAAAAGAAGAAATTGTAGCCGGCGAAAAATGTCATTAATTCTCACTCCAACACAGACTACAAAATGTTTTGTCTCGCCATAGCCACATATCACAGGCGACAGCATTTTTGACGTTTTAAGCCTTTTTGTGCTTCTGAATGAGACATGCTACGCAAACTCTGGTCTTTGAACAGTAATCAGAAGTAGCAAGCGCTCAGGTGATGGTAAAAAATATAGAATTCCCTGGATTGACCATGAAAATATTTCGAATAATGTGAATAATTGCAATCGCAAATAGCAAGATTCAAGAATCTCACGGAGTGGTTCTCTGTTCCTTCTTTTCTCTAGGATTAGGTTGATGGAAGGTAATGGAAGAAGATTCCAGAAAATTTTCTTCTCTTGTTTTTCACGCCTCCTTTTGTCTCATTTGATGTAGGTATGTACAAACTGGTACTGACGAAAGTAAGGTATAATATTTATACATTGTAGAGTTTAAGAATTTCAAGTCATCATAGGAAGTATAGTAATGAGTGTAAATATGATGTAAATATGTATATTAAGGGTGGTATATTAAGTATTATTAGTCCAGTTGAGTATGACACCAATATACTAACCATATTTATAGTAAGGTAATCGTAGAAGTACGTAAAATCGTAGTATGGTGATCGTAGTAGATCTAACAGTACCTTGAGCATTTTACTACATTAGCATATTATTATAATTCAAGTACTACACTAGCATATTGAGTGTAGTGCAGCAGGTATAGTGAGCAGGACTGAGCATAAGTATGTTGAACGTATAGGTTAGAGTATCATTTCAAGTAGTAACCTTATGCATCACGTTGGTATAGCAAGTAAGGGGTAGTAAGCGTAGTAAGTGTAGTATTGGAAATAATTGGGTTAGCCACAGTATACCACGTATCATAGCGTATTATATACTCTCAAATAGTAACCCTGAGTACTACACTCGGTTTTAAGTACAAGGCATCAAGTACAGTAAGTATTGTTTTGAGCACAAGCACGTTAAGCATACGCGGAGTGAGAAAAGTATAATATTGGCGATCATATAGAAAAAGATCTTAGCTTGATGTATAACATCAGTTGATAACACTAAGTATTACGCAAGTATTATATATTGAGTATGGTGTAGTAAGTATAGTAAGCATGACATTGAGCTTGCGCGTGTTAAGCACAGTATATCAAAGACCTCAGTGTATCATATAATAGTGACAGTATTAACGTTGATTACTTCACTAGAATACTAAGCATAGTGCTGAAAGTATAGTAAGCGTAGTAAGTGTAGTATTGAGCCGTGTCAGCATTTCATTCAGTACACCTATTCACATGTAGTACTTTTTGCTTGCTTTGGAAGCGGAAAATGCGAGTACACTGGCGCTTGACGACTAATGGATAGAATTTCAGTCAACCTCATGAAAAACAATTTAGAGACTAAAGGGTAACTAGAGGCGCACACTGGCTGACTTTCACGTGATAGTAAATAGTAAACAAAACCATAGCATTGGATGATTGAACCAAGGGTTACTATTAACTTCTACTCAGAAGGGTCAAGAAAGTATAGGATTATAAAAGCACCAGCTTCTGGCTGAGCGCCGTTTCTTTTATTTTCTCAATTTTCATAGCTTTGAGGAATAAAAAAAGACCCACCATAGTGGTAAAAATTAACAGCACAACTCGCATAGCGGGAGCGGCGGTAGAGTTCATATCTGAGTGGAAAGTGACGAGCAACACTGGGCGGAGTCTACGGCCGTGCGTTTGAGGAGGCGAGAGGTGACGTCGTCGTCCCGCAGGGAGGGCGTGTCAGTAGCCTGGAACGAATCCACAGTGATGGATGTAGTTCACCACTCAACGAACACGAGCACCACGTGAAGACTGTGAGCGCAGAGTCTCTGAGGACCGCGGACGTTGCAGTTTGGAATGCGGCGAGTAGGCGTGGATATGAGTGCAAGGAATGGAAGGAATTCATGGAATGTGCAAGATGGAGGAAAAAGCCTCAGGAACGAAAAGTACTTAGGTTTCGTCGCAATAATTGGCGCAGCAAAAAACACCTGGTATTTCTCGACGAAGCTGTGATTGGTGTGGAGCTAGCTGGGTGGGGTTTCCTGATGAGGATTTGCGGAAGCTGTATAATACATCTACAGCGGGATTCATGAACGTTTCCTGAAGGATTGACATTTTCCGGCCTTCGTGGAAAGTGCGATTTCTATCTTTCAAGACAAGACAAGAATATTTTGTGATGTCGCCTGATATTGGTTAGAGGAACCGTTCAGCGATTTTTGCGGTTTTCGAATGAAAAGAATTCCCGGGAGCTGCTGATTGCTATCACATACGCGATTCCATGCAAATTTGCTGAGAAACCCGTTTTCGAGCAGCAAATTTTGGAGAGAATGTGGGCGGAGCTTCGGGCGAGGATAAAACGGGGAAACGAGGCTACTGAACACTGTACTCCGGAATTGCACCTTTTCAGCAAGATCGTGAGATCTGCTAATCACCCAATGTCTATTAAGCTAGAAGGTAAAAAGGTGCTAGGCATGTGCTCAAAAGGTAGTGCATCGTACTGTAATCATGAGGTCCTGTCTTAGCTCCGCCCACAAGCTCCTCAAAAGTCGGGGCTCGAAAACGTGTTTTCCAGCAGTTTTACACGGAATCACGTCCACCATTGTGATCAGGAGCCCCTGGAGATCTTTTCTTATCTTAAAACCGATTCCGGGGTCTTTAATGATGACCAGTAATATTGCTGTGTAATTCACTGAAACTTGTAGAAGAAACTCGTTCACTCTGAATGAGCTTGAACCTTAGAGTCTACCCGGAAAATTCCATGAATTCCATAAAGGAACAGGAGACCATTAATGCCACCAAACTCCAGCAAAACCTGATAAACAAAGGAGGTGGGGGTGGGAGGGGGAGATTTCCTGCCTATCCATCTAAAAAAGATGTTTCAATCAGGTCTAGATATGTCTAGCAAGGCAATGTTTATCTCATTCTCTACGAATTTCCAAAAGTGGCGTAGGCTTTCATCAGGTCTTCCAGCAGAGAAAATGTTAGACACTGCTAGTTATCTCAACAACTAAGAGCTGAGAGGAATTCTAACTACTTTTATCCTATTATTGAGTTCTGGGTATCGGTACAATTATAAAATGCTACGCTGACGGGATTAAAAAGTAGTGCTACAAAGCTGAGGTAATGACACCAAGCTGGAAAGGTTTTCCTACAAATGGGCTCGTTAAAAATGCCACATCTTACTGTATTTTTCTTCAATTTGTAGCTTATGAAGGCCAAATTGACGTTTGCTTAGTAACGCAACTGAAGCAGAATTCTTGAAATTCCTGCCAAACAACGTATGAGCTATCCGTCTTCCAATAATCCCCCCCCCCCTTTCTGTCAGGCATACTGACAAGCTAAAATAGGCAACCCAAA
>KN767872.1:0-14471 GCA_000816745.1 Ancylostoma duodenale | reverse complement strand
CATGGAAGGTATGTCATCTCGGGAAACTCAGCTCTGTGAGTGGAAATAGCGACTGATTCAGCCTTCGACTTAATCGCAGTCCTCGAAGATTTCCCGCCAAAGAATGCCATGTCGATCCGAACAATTTCTATTAAAATCTGATGTTGCCAAGCCTCGACTATGCGGTGTCCCTTTGGAGGACTTGACAATTCAAACGTAGAAACGGGAGCGATGAATTGATTAGAACCCTAGGCTTTGGTTTAGTTACCCAAGTTCGAAGCTTATTTGAGATACGTAGTGTATTGCTGTGCGAATGTGATAAAATATCAGAAGAAATGTCCTTTGAAGAAAATATGTGTGAAGTGTAGCAATATTCAACGGCTGTTTTCTTTTGTTTAAAATGTGTTCAGTTAGGCTATTTATTCAAATAGATTTCATACAATGTGTTCTCTAGAGAGTAAACCATTGCACATCCTATTTAGCGCTTGACATTGCCTGCAAACATCTGAAACTCGACGAACTGGCCGTTGATGTTCTGGAAAAAATTTAGAGTCAGGTGCACTTGGTCAAAGGAGGAAGTTATTTCAATCTAAGTACATATTCGTGAACTTTAATTTCCTAATTTGAATTACTAAAATGACCACATCGGACTTGATAATCAAAAATCAAAAAGCCATTACACTCGAATAAATCATATCGAAGCAAAAGCTCCTTCCAGCATTCATTGGTTGTGAACTCACCTTTTGATACGTCTTCATGCAGAAGTCAGGATCCTGGTGGACGTTTGAGGTGGAGATTATTGAAGGTGGTGGGCCCATCTGCAATACGGAAGCATTCGGCAAGATACTTTTTGCATCTGTTTCTAAGTTGTAACCTGGTAGACCAGGTATGCCCAGCCTGGCTTGTTGATGTAGTAGTTGAGGGCTTCAGAGATGGTCTCGATGTCATTGTACTTTTGGAAAACGGAGTCAGCAGTTGCAGCTACGTTGTCATCCACACAGAACACTGCAATGATGGACAAGAACATATGATGTTCTCCGGCTGACACAGTTATCCAACGCGACCTACTGTTGTCATCGTTATCCAACTGTCCACTCGCTCCAAGCACACTGAATACCCGCTTTCCTTGTCTCATACGGTAACTTTTGACATTGAGGGCAGCTAGACAGTACGGTTAAGCATCGAATATTCGAATGAAACGCAACGTTACTGTGAAAAAAAAACGAACTTGCGTTGCTATTGCTTGGTTGGAAGTTCATTGCTGCTTTGATAGACTTACGATCTTTGCAATGAGTAATGCACCAAGTGGGCCTGAAAGAAGATTCTAAGTAGCCAACCCATAGCAATCGAGATTTTAGTATGTACTACTGGGATGGCGCCGAAGAGTTGTAGCTTTTGCACCTTTACTTTTGAGGCAGCAACCGCCCAAATTTTAGTCTGAAAATTTGCCGGATCTCAGGGCTTTGAGAAACGAGGAATTCAAATCCAATGGCAAAATAGCGCGAACCACGCGATCGATGAACACGGATTGTCGTTCCATGGCGTACGAGGAAATGGTAGCTTATTGGGGAAACGCCTATGGAGGATGGAACAAAACGTTGTAGGCCAATTCGTTCAAATTTGAGAGCCATATTCGTGTTTCATGCGGTATGGCATAGTCGTGGGAGGAAGATTAGGACTTTCCTACTGACCACCACTACTCAACTGTAGGCCCTTCGGATTTGTATCTCTCTATTGAACAATGCATATACTTCTCAAAAGTAATTGTTTCATAGGAAATCGCAAAACTGTAGCGGACAAATATGTAGACCAATGCCAAACGGACATCATTTCCGAGAGTATACGTTAGAAAACACATTGTAATATAGTATACGTTTCTGCGTCGTGATGGCATGCTTGCGAGAATCCGAATAGGCTGGGAATCACCTGACAAAATCTTCTCCCGATGTGCGAAATGTTGCTATCGGAACGGCACTCTCCACTGTTTCATCGCCAGTTGCGGGATAGTTGCACTCTAAAAACTCATTAGAATTCTTCAGAGCTCTTTAGCTTATAAAATTAATTTTTTTCTTGATTTTTCTTACTCAGACTGTTTTCTTAGTTGTTCGGTAGTTTTCAGAAATTTGGTCAATTCTCTCATGAAAAATATCAAAGACAAATAGTATAGAGTTTCGCCTCTTGATTTTTAAGACGTGAAATTTGCGTTGCAAGGAAACTCACTGACGTCACCGCTTTGAGCACACACCGAAACCACTATGCTTAACAGAATTGCAAGCTTCCTCATCTGAAATCGAAGGAATACTTTGTCATCCCACTCAGAACAAGTTTATGAAATTACAATGTTTCAGAAGTTTAGTCAAACACTGAGGCGAATAGGTTGGATAGAGGGCGAAAAGGAAACTATCAGCGCTGATGTTATCTAAAGCCTTGTCGAGCATGATGTGACTTAATCGCTTTAACTGGTTAAAGGAACTTCGGACTCCATTGCAGATAAGTTGTTTCTCTGATAAGTATGTTACTTACGGGAGTATGGTCTCTTGATTTTCAATTGGAAGAAAATGAGTTGATGAGGGATCCTAAAGACAGCGTTTATACAAATGTCGGGAAGGGAAATCTGTAAGTATTAGAGAAAAATATCGAAGGAAATTGGAAATGAGACGATGACAAGCTCACCTTTGCGCTGTCGCTGAGCTCCATAATTGTTTTATTTCATATATGGAAGTACAAATGCTCTCTTTCCTATCTCTACTCGCTCCATAACAGCCCTATAGCCAACACTATAGAGACAAGGTTATTTATTAATTTATCAGATGCGCTTAAGGTTCTTCATTCGGAAAAAAGCAAACAGCGAACAAAAGACTTCTAACCAAATCACTACACGTCATTATGTTCCGCAGCTGGGTAGAGACCCGTGTGATCCTGCAAATGCACCATAAGGCAGGCACGAACATCTTCAGCATCAAACACTTTCCAGATGCAAAATAACCATGGAGTGATGAATGGGTATCACTCTCGACGGCGATTGAGGAATACAGAATTTACACAAACCTTCTCGATCCCACTACAATACAGCCCATAACTCTTGCGAAAAAAAAAACGGTTTGCGACAGATTAATCCGTCGCCGATGGATTAATCTGTCGCAAACCGTCGCAGTACTGTAACTCCTTTTAAAATGAAGTTTTTCTGAATCCAAGCGCACTTTCGGATTCCTTATAAAAATTGGAATCCAACCGTATATTAAATTATTCAAATTTTATTGTACTTTCCTGGCGGAACAAGGGCCTTGCGTATGGATACCAGAAAGTGCAGATGCACGGCTAGAAGAGGGCGTGATGGTTGAGTATCACTCTCAAGGGACGAGGGAGGAAGACAGAGTTGGAACAAATTTTGTTGATCTCACTACTTTGCTGGCGGAACAGGGGCTTTGTGTATGGATACCAGAAAGTGCAGATGCATGGCTAGAAGAGGTGAGCTAGAATGGCAGTGAAGTAGTGCAGGTGAATAGCTTCTGCGAGATCTAGTCCAAGGAGCTTAATTTCAAAATATAAACCCTTCGTTGCTTGACTATGGACTCGTTTCCAAATCTTGGCCGAGTCATCAAAAAGGTAAGGGAATATTTTTCTCATTGCGGTGGTAAAACGCATCTAAGCTAAAGCGTTTATTGAATTGTTCTGAAAATTTTTGACTATATCTACTCCACCTGCGCATAGAGCTCCCACAGTATGTGAGTCCCTGGATGCTTCCATAGTTATATCCAATGTCTAAACGCAATGCACATGGAAATTCTCGTAGTATCAGAGATTTGGTTATTTTTCCTGGCATCCATGTGTCTCGTCACCGTTGACGACGAAGTGTCGGAAGCTATACACTGCTCTAGAAGCCGACGGCTGAGAGTGTAAACTGGCTCGTCGTTGGGTTATACTTTTATACACGAGCTCTTTGCAAATTTTACTGTGAAGCCCTGGAAGCTTTCTTCGTCTCGGTGAATAGGATATCCCTCATTTCTCCTCTGCAAAAATTTGATTTTTCAGTAAAAAAAAATGATAAGTAATCACGGCGTGGGTCTAATCCTTAAAGCCTACTCATTGGGAAATGATGAGGGAGGGCGCAATGTTACGGTGATGATAAGGGAATGGTTCGCTCACTTGTACCTTCTTCCTGGAACAATTAGTTTACAAAATCTTCATTCGTTCTCTCTTCCAGTACATTACGCTGCAGCGCACGCCAATCTGGCAAGGCGACTAACTTTAGAAATATTTATCTAGATTCAAAGCATGTAATTGCTGATAGATGTACACAAATAATTAGTTGTCATGTCGAAGAAAGTGTAGTTATAAATAATAAATTTTGGATGAAAACGATATTATCCTTTTCTGCCTTCGTAGCATTGGTCACAGCTAACAGTAAGTGTTTGAAGTTCCTCTTGAGCACTCAACCATCCACTTCTCCTTATTACCTCAGTATGCAACGACGGCACCGGCACTTGGGCACACGCCATTACTGAAGGCGTTACCGACTACGCCTACGGCGGTATACCACTCAACAAGAAATACAACTGTTTCGAAGGTTGTTTGGCCACTGGAGCCGTTGCTCAAAATTTCAAGGTTAGTCTAGGTACCGGATAGTCCTCATATTAGTGCCATGTAATTTATAGGTAGCACTAAATGGTAACCAAGTCTTGGTGAAGGAGCAGAATTTTGGAGGAATAGCTGAGCGTTTGGCTAGATATATGAAAATGAGAGGTAAGTAACGTCGAGAATATTCTATGAGGCGTTGTTCCAAACATAGCAAGAAGAGGAAATCACACAGGCACGCTTCTGCCTTGAACTAAGCATAACTCTACATAGCTTGAAATACTTGTGGATATAAATACACGACATTGCCCCTTCTCCACCCTTCTCTCCTCCTACCTCTTAGCACAATTCCTTACAAATAAAACCCTTTCCAGAGGAAGGAGTGGATCCAAATGCTTATTCATGTATCGACCCAGTTCTCCGCGCTGATGTTCAGAATGCCTTGAACAAAGTTGTCGACCACTCATGCAAGGTTAGTTAACCCGGCAAACTTGCAAACCTGTGAACTTTTCCTCCGAAACTAGCCTATTATTGCTAGGGAATTGTGAAAACGCTGCTTTTCAACCTCAATCGACCCGGTTGGGCGGTGAACTGCGTGGACTACAGTGAAATCAGCATCGGCAGCTATGTTGAGGTGGGTGAAGCTTCTGGTGAGGGTGATAATTTCAATGTGGACAGTTACTTATTTTATTCCAGGACGTAAATTTCTGCTCATATCTAGGAGTCGTCTCGCCGTATAAATATGAGATTCGTCTTGCAAAAATTGACACCTCATAAATTATAGTAAATCACTATCGCATGAATATAGTAAATTATCAATAAAGTGTTCTCACATCCGCTTCCTGGTTCTCAAAACACCACGAATACACGCATACGTAAGTATTTCTATCTGGAGAAGATGACGAATTAACCAGGAAAACATAAAAATTTTACACAAAAAATTGTAGAAACAAACATTTACTACTGCTAAATTTTTAGTTCCTGGGCGTGGTAATAAATAATCGTTGTAGGTAGCAGAGTATTTTTTCATTTGAGGTTTCCCCAAAAACGGATGTGCTACCATTGAAGCATAAAGATGCGTGAGGTTATGACAAGTGGTACCCTAGAGGATGGTGTAAGACTAACCGTACCCATAAAACTAAGGTATTACTCTGAAAACCGCTGCAGGAACTAATCTCAAGTAGTCTCTCAGAGGATGGTATGAAGGTGGTTAAGTCCTTGAAGTTTTTCTTCTAGCCATAGCATAAATGGAAGCTAGGAAGAACTTTCTGGGGTCTTAGAGCATAGGATTAAATGTGTTCACAGTACAGCAATACGTCGTCTGCAGCTCTGTAGAACTGATCGACAAACATCTGTTACGACTTCCATGGCAATGGGATTACAAGGACTTGAAATCGCTCCTTTCATGACATCAATTGTTCATGGTTTTGAGGCATCCGCCATGTTCTTCACATTTCCCTACAGTTAAGAATCCGGCGACGTCAAATCGAGAGATCTGGATGAGTATTCCTCAATTCCTCGTCGGCTAGTACATCTCCCAGGAAACTCGCGTTCACACTTACACCAGTCACTAGTGTAAATTCAAGAAAGGAAGTCATTACTGTGCCAAATGCAAGGATCTTGAGCAGGCCAACAGTGCAAACAGTATTGATTAAAACTACTTGGAAAACTTAACGACTTAAAACTTTCCGTCTCTGGTATTGTATTTGTTGGAATTGTTAAAGTTGAGGTAGTGTAAACATTATTTCATGACACCCTGTATTCGCACACCTGTCTGTATTTGGGGCTCAGATACATGCCAATAGTTGAAATACACCTTGTTATGTTGATTCCGAGCAATGGTTCGTGAATATCTCAAACTATTGGTGAACAAGCATGGCAGACAGTGTAGAAGTCGTTCTCAACAAATGTATGTCACGTCAGTTGTCTTTCGTTCTTACAAACAGCTACAGTGAAGGTCTTGTGCATTTGTTCCATTTTTATGTGCACAAAAATTGAGCTCTGCATGCCTCATCACGTAGGGATGATTAATCAGGACTAAAGGGACCAAAACTCCGTGTAAAAAACATAAATATCGACTCACTTTGTATTTTGGAATGAAAAATATTCCAAGAAAGTAAAGAAAAACTGTGGTACCTATATTTTTGGCAAGATACCCTTTCGCAAAGTATGTATTTATAATTACTTCCAAAGTTAAGATACCGTGGATCCTAAAAGCCTCTTCCGCTAGGTATTGATGATGTTGCGAAAATCCTCTCCAAGATTGGTGAAAAATATAGCCAATTGATTTTCTCAGTGTTCACATAAACCAAATCATGAATACTGCGAAGATTCATCCAATAAACATTATAGACTTCACAACAAAGTATACAAAACAATAGAATATTTATGGCATATCTATGACCGCTTAACTAAGCCGGCAAACATCTGGAACTCGACAGATTTGCCCCAGACCATCTGAAAAAGGAAGAGGGTCATAACTTTATTCGTGCATCCTGGAATATCCATAAGAGATTTGATAGCTAGCCACAATCTCCAATATGATAGAATTTTCTTGAACACTCAAAACTGACGAAAGCACCTTATACATAAGTGAGTTTCGATTCAGCAGAAACTGCTCCATGTCAAAGTATTCAAGAATTACCTTCTCATAGTGTTTCATGCAGAAGTTGGGATCAATGTGGACGTTATCAGTGTTGACGATTAGAGGTGGTGGTCCCAACTGCAACATGGCTTCGTTCTTCGAGAAACTCTTCGCCTTTTTCTCCAAATGATCACCTGGTAAACTAGATACGCCCAGCCTGGTTTGTTGATGTAGTAGTTGAGGGCCTCAGAGATTTTCTCGATATCATCGTACTTTTGGAAAACAGAGTCAGAAATCGCAGCTACGTTGTCGTCCATGCAAAACACTGCAATGTTATATAGTGATTGACAATCTATTTGAGCCAGATGGGTAAAAAAACCAAACTCACGATTATCACTGTCATACCTCGGCCCATTTCCTCCAATCACTTTGAAAACTCGCTTTCCTTCAGACAAACGGTGACTTTTGACGGAATATTTGGCTAAAATTTATAAAATTTATAATCAGACGACGATATTTGAAACAGAGTGATATGTAAGTAGTATGAAGAGAACGAACTTGCATTGCCATTGCTTGGCTGGAAAGTCATTGCTGCTTTGATGGACTTGCGGTCCTTGCAATGAGTAATGCACCAAGTGGGCCTAAAAGAAATGTGTGAGTTTCAGCCCTAAAATCTCGTGCACAAGATCAGCGGTGTGAGAGGCTGCGTATGCCGATGGAATCCCGCTACAACAGGCAAGATGAATGATAGAGGAGACTCCGAGTCACTGTTTTGCTGAATTTTCCAGCCCTAACAGTAAGTGCAACAGGCTTAGTTGCAGGACTGGACTAAGCTTGTTGAGAGGTGTTCACACGATGGGCTCACATTCAGTTTGCCGAAAAATGTGGTATACGTATTGTAAAATGTATAATGTACTATTAGAAGGAATTGGCTACAGGAATAGCTGCAATAGCCTCGAAAGTCACAGCAGAAAAATGTCCGCAGGCGTCTTGTCTCACCTGCAGTCATCGTGTAAAGAAATGAATGAAGCATGTTCAGGAAAAGCACTACTGAACCATTCTAATTTTTTATGAACTAGGCTTATGCTAAAAACTAGCAAACTTGTTTTTAGTAGTGAACATAGAAAAAAACCACGAAGAGTCTCGAACACAAAGGATTTTCCAGAAGGTGAGAATAGACCGCATGGTTTTTAGGAAAGCGATTTTTATATTGTTGCTTATGTGAATGTCACTGGTACATGAAAAGGTATAGACTACAACTTAAGTAGTAAGTTGGTATCGAGTCGATGAAAAACGCTGTACTGTCATTGGACATATATGGGCGACAGTAGATTTAAAAAATCTAAAGGATGAAGTGGTCGGCGTTAATCAATCCCGTCATCAGAGATGCGCTACGCATTCGACTTCATCTGAGCATCTTAGAGGCGTTGAATGCGCATGCGCCCTATACAGTGACTTGGGGGGTCATCCGATGTATCAAGTCAGTGCTTCATCCTCCCAGACTCCTCCGGTACCAGTTCACCGACCCCGGGGGATGGAAGGCTTGTCTGCCCTCGGGCGAGATCGAACCATCGATTGTGTGCGTGCGCAGCTAGCCTCTTACCGCTAGTCTACGCGCGCTCGTCCCTACTTAAAACTAACGTTTTTTATACCTGAGGACTACTGAAAAAAAAAACCAAAAAGCTAGAGTTCCTCAATATATCCTCAATCGGCTGAATAATAAGCATGACCCTCTTTTGAACCCTCACTCTTCGCAGTGAATCCACATCTTTTCCCTTCAGACGATCCCTTCCACCCACACGGGGTTCGAGAGCGGGGATATGATGAAGTCCCGCTGGGGACGTCGCAATGCTTAACAGCCTCCTCAGCGGCAATGTGTCAAGGAAGGGAATGCTGCTACTCATCACTGATAGAGTTAGGATTCGAGAAAATATCGCTATACGTTGATATCGATTATAGTCGCATAGGAACAATGTGTATGTATACTAAGAAGCACCTGACAAAATCTTCCCCTGATGTGCGAAACGTCGCTATCGGAACGGCACTCTCCACCACTTCATCGCCTGTTGCTGGATAGTTGCATTCTGAAATTTCATACAAATTTTTTCACTTTCATCTGAACTTCGAACTGGTAGGATCTATAAAGGCCAAGCAGTTTCCCGTTACTTCTTCTCCAATCAGCCCACTCAAGAAAAGCAAGTGTTTGGAACGTTTTTTGAAAGATGATTTCAGCAGCAGAAGCGTCATGTTAGTGTCAGTAGAAGACTGGTAGTTTCTCTGCTATTCCGCCAAAGTTGTTTTCGAGTCCACATAACTGTACAACTTACTGACGTCGTCGTTCTGAGCGCATACCGAAACCAATATAATGGCCACGAGCACAACACTCCTCATCTGAAATTGAAGGCTTGAATAATTTGAAAACAATTGCACAGAGTTTAGAGCACAATGGCTAGATGTTCAAAAAGTTCCGGTGAGTGGGTTGGATGAAAGATGCCCGCAAAATTATCAACGATGATGTTATCTAAAGCTTCGCACAGCATGATGTGGGTTAATCTCCTTAAGAGACCAACTGAAACTCTGGACTCCATATCAGTAACGATATTTCTTAGATAAATGTGTGAAATGGCCTTTTGGTCTGATCTGATCTGATTAGAGCAGGGAAATACACTTGAATTAGCATGCAAACTAAACCTGTGAAAATTGTTGTAATTGCTATGAACGCAAAAAAAAGCTAAATCATGCAATTTACACTTCTCAGAAACATTAAGGAACAAAAACCAGGGAGAAAATCCATTCAAAATGCGACGAAAAATCTACAAATTCCTAGTAAATTACTCTTGATTCAACGAAGCACTGACTTACAGGCGAATTTGGGTGGAACTGTTCCGGCATTGACTCGAAAATTTGTTCAATCAGATGTAAGTCACCCTGAAGGCAGAGGCCCACCTCGTTCTGCCTTTTGGGAGTATCAACATATCCTAGATCTTCTCGCCATGCTGATTAGAGGAACGTACATCAACAGGCACAAAAGCGACAAATGTCCCGTTTTCGGAAGAGTCGAACTGGCTACATTTTTGGAGCTGTCTGCCACGACTGCAGCATTGGCCAACGAGTCTTGGCGTGTTCGATCAATAAGATCAACGACTTCCCACGTCAGCTCGGGCTAGCAAATTATTACAGACCCCTCATAGAAAACCATTTTGAGACAATTTAAGAATACCGCCGAAATCAACTCGTCGAGTAGATGCAGAACCTGTTAGCTCAACCAAGAGGATGAGATGGGCCGCTGCCTTTAATCATCGAAAGCTTTGTCTTGCACGGCGTTGCTAGGTCAGAGCTGTGCGGTGCGCAAGTCAGTACTTACTATCCAAAGTCGAGTAGGTTCCGGCAACTCACTGTATCAGTGTGCGGACGAGCATCGTCGTGCACGAATCGGGTCGTGCCGTGATTCGAACCCTTCTCTGCAGTTTTTGCGGTCAACCTCACACCGAGCAGTGACCACAACCTTTACAGGGTGATCGCCTGCCTTCGGCTGTGACTGGCCTGCTCATCAGTGTCAACCTAGTAAAGGTGGTGCTTGATGTTGACGAACAGACACCACATCTCATCTCCTTGAAGCCTGTACGAGGGCAATTCAGAAGCCACCTCTGCATGACGCTGGAGATCGCATTCGCTCAGATCACGATCACTCACCGTGATAACCTCATACCCTGCCCAACCTACGCAGGTGGTCGGCGATAGCGGTAACGTAAACATGCAAGACTTGCGTCTTTTCGCGCACAGTTTTTCATGGATCTAAATCTTCCAGCTGTCATTTTCGACTCCGGATGCACTTCCTAACCGTGCGGAAATATTGAGGTTGAAGGCGCCATCACGAAGGCGTCTGAGTCGATCTTAAGTAGTACGACTGGACACGGTATCCTCTTCAGATACAACGTTAGTACCACGGCTGGATGCGGCTGCTGATTCACGAGATTTGAAGCCTTATACTAGTATGCCACGATCACTCACTGTGATAACTTTATGCCCTGCCCAATTTGAGAAGTACTCACAATGTGACCTGTTCTGGATATGGGAAGGGCTTCCAGCGCGTTTGAGAATTTTTTAGAAGTAATTTGGTTAAGTTTTATCACAAAATTATTATTTGTTGCTCAAAAAGCGCAGGTTCGACGTACGAGTTAAAGGCAGCACCCGCCTAAATATTCGTGTTTGAAATTTTGCTAGTTTTTGTGGTTTTGAGGAACTAAGAACTCTTATTCAATAGTGAAACAGCGCGAAACGTAGGGGAAGTTCACGAAATCGTGGTGCTGTTTCCCGTGCTGCGACCACGCGCGTTCCGGCTGACACTCGTGGGTCCCGCGACGCGAGGGGCACACACGCTTGTACCGTGCGACCGCGGCCTGTGTGCGCTGGCACATGCGAGGCCCCGTGTTCGCACTGTTCACGACTTTGAAGGCAGCACCAGTCGAAATCCTCGACTCCAATTTGAACCGCTAATAGTGGAATACATCGTCAGCACATCACAAAAGTTCATCGAACACAAAGAATCACGACTTACCTCTGCAGAAATCCAAATCGAAGTCGTGAACAGTGCGAACACAGCGGCCTCGCATGCGCCAGCGCACACAGGCCGCGGTCGCTCGGTACAAGCGTGTGTGCCCCCGCATCGTGGGACCCACGAGTGTCAGACGGAACGCGCGTGGTCGCACGGGAAACAGCACCACGATTTCGTGGATTTCCCGTACGTTTCGCGCTGTTTCACTATTGAATAAGAGTTCTTGGTCTCTCAAAACCACAAAAAACACCAAAATTTCAAACACGAAGATCCCGTACGTTTCGCGCTGTTTCACTATTGAATAAGAGTTCTTGGTCTCTCAAAACCACAAAAAACACCAAAATTTCAAACACGAAGATTTGAGGGGGTGCTGCCTTTAAAGGAAGCGTCTGCTGAAATCTTCCCAACTCGAGATTTTGCCTTCGTCCGGAGTTTTGAGGAGCGAAGAACTCTTATCCATAGATGAAATGGCATGAGACGTGCAAGAACTCTACAGAACAGGAGCGGTGCTTACCGACCGTGCGCTAGAATGTGCGGACAAGAATTTCCATTTCACTTTTTGATCCCCGCCGCTTGGCTAGAGATGATGAGCGACGATCAATCAATGCCCACATGTTCTTTGAGAGATAAATAGAGTTTGTTTCTGTGATATCTTTCATCATCTACGTTGGCCGTTGCGCGTAACCCTCATCAATGTCCGAATCAATGCGTAGAACGCTTCAAATTTTTTTGAAGATTTGGCATCGTAACTAATTTGTAGAGTGGAACAACTTGAATGAACGACCACCGAACAATTATTTTTTAACAATTTTGGAATAGAGCAACTCAGAAGGTGTAGCAACATACATAGACGTAATATTGGAGGTTTTGTCGGTTTCAAACTATGAAAAAGTAATGCCGAGTGTGAAGACATCCCTGCAACAACAAGAATTCACAAATCACCTTGTGGAAGAAATGAGGGCCTCGAATTTAACATTGCAACAACAAAAATAACTCAATAACATGGTAAATAGTTCACTTGTGGGGATCAAAGGCAGCACCCGGTCAAATCTCCGTGTTTGAGAATTTGCTTGTTTTGGGGTTTTGAGGGACCTAGAACTCATATCCAATAGTGAAACAGCGCGAAACGTACGGGAACTTCACGAAATCGTTTTCCGTGCGACTGAGCCCGCTCCGCCTGACACTCGTGGGTCCCGGCACGCTAAGCGCGTTCGCGATTGTACGAGATGACCGCTGCGGGTGTGCGCTGGTGCATGCGAGGAGGCTGTGTTCGCAGTGTTCGCGACTTCGGCTTGGAATTCTTCGCAGGTAAGTCGCCATTCTTTTTGTTGGGTGAACTTTTATGATGTACTGACAATGTATCCCACTATTACTCGTTCACGTCGGAGATGAGGATTTCGACGGGTGCTGCCTTTCAGGAAGCACTAGTAAAATGGTCTCAGCTACAAATGCTCCCCACCTTGCCTGTATAAAATGTAAAGATAATAAGAGCTTGGTGAAATTTCCCATCCGTGGCGAAACCTTAATCACGTTTAGTTCCTGTGGAAGTTGGAAACTATCTTCCCAACTACGGTTCGTGTTCCACAGTTTAAAAAAATGTTTGTGTGATGGAAATCTGTCTATACATCGAATCGAAGACATCAATTCAAAAATCGTTGGCTAGCGCGCCATAGTTCGTTTTGCGACTCAGTTGCATCGCGAATAGCGCTGAAGCGCGGAGTTTATCGGCAAGCCGACTGTTGATTTTGTTTTCTGTGTTTTTTGTCTTTTTTGAACATTTGTTGTACTTTTTTCTGTCGTTTATGTTATCTTGCCTTTACCTTGTTATCAACCTCTTTATATTCCTCGCGAATTCACAAATAAATAGATCTATTTTGTTTCTTCTCTACTTTCCATTCATCCTTGTCATCCTTCTTCTCCGCGACGACATCCAAAACGACCTGCTGAATGAAAGAGGCATAGATGAATATTATCACCAGTTAGAATACCAGCAAAGAATATCACCTTGCCTTGCAGAACGTTTTGCTTTTATCCAAAGAGCGTCCGGTGCGCGTGGGTTGAGGCTGCGCCTGTAATGATCCAAGTGATCCATTTTCGTCATTCCAGTACTAAAGCTCATAAAGCTGAAATAAGCAAACCAGAATAGTCGCACGCTGCTCTGCGTGCATTTGACTGCCCATGTGCACTTCCGTCTCCTTAGCGTTCTCCGGCAAAAGTAGCATAATTTCTCAATTGAAACCAGATAAAAACTGACATCAACCAAATCACTGAAAACAAAGGACAACAATTCACTGGAACTTTCACGACCGCTTACCACATCTCTATTTTTCTCAGCCATCAAACAATGATTGCCCTTGGCGCAGCTTATGGCTTAATAGGCGGACCGCATCTCACAAAATCAAACAAGCTCGCGCCCACTTCCATGGAGACTTCATGTATACATACGTTCATTTCGAAGATGTGCTCCCTGTAGTGGTTAACCCTGCTGCTATGTTTGCATCGGAACAACTACAAGTGGACGGACATGGATGTACCACTGGGATCAATGGAGATTAATTTGGTAGGCATATCACCTCATTCCACTAAGAAGCTAAGTGAGCTGGGTGCATGGACATGGAATGCATCGTCTAAATGATTATTCAACGAAAACAAAAAGCAAAGGTATGATCGAATAAACGTTCTCAAATATGTACAGCGCAGCGAATGATGCGGGAACTTTATACGAATTAAATGCACGGGATTTGGTATGACCTTATATCCAACCAAAAAATGCTCCAC
>KN767867.1:0-17516 GCA_000816745.1 Ancylostoma duodenale | reverse complement strand
CTTTGGAAATTGCTTTCTCTTTTAACAAAATTCACTAGAACGACCGCATAGCTGAACATGGACAGGAAAACTTCCTATAATTGCACTCAAGCATCTAGAGGCTTTTACGGAGCAATGCAACCGAAGTTGTGGCAGCAGAAAATTCTCTGAATTAATGGAGAACCTCGTTTCTTCAGTGCGTTTTTAAATCAGCTTCTATGCTTTACAAAATTCTGAATTTTTGGAATTTAAACGATTCGTTCCCTCAATTGAGCCTTAAATATGGTTTGCTTCGTTTGCAAAACTCAGCAACTCCCTGAAACAAGAAACACAGCAACGTTCACACAACTGACCAAAACAACAACTTTCCTTATTCCCAGCATTTGAATAACAACTTTACTCATTCTGTTGAGAATGCTCTGAAGCGCACCTTATGAAAAGGTTCCCACACCTACGATGCACATGCGAAAGTACCCTCCCTCCCTGTTCGAAGAATCGAAGACGCTATTCGGTTTAGTGGTGGACTAAGTAAAGGCCTTCTTTCACTTGACACGATAACTCCCCGAACTACTTACATGTATGCCATATTTTAATGGAAATTAAACGTTAACTGCTTTTTTTTTCGAATTTAGACATGTCTCACTCACCTAACCACCTACGTAGGCTGCGTGTGGTACTGTCAGTAATTCAGTTCATAGTAGTTAGAGTACTTGACATTTATTGTTCTTCCTAACATGCAGTCGGCAAGGCATAATTTTAAATGCAAACTCATTTACGTTGCGTACGCATTCACCAAGTTTTTTGCACTTTGCAATATTCTCGAGGAAGAGCACCTACTTCAACACAACCATTCAGGAGAGCCCAAACAATGCATGAATTCTGCGTTTCTCGAACGACGTCATCGCTGAAGTGGGCAAGTACGCGGGGCGAATGGACCCACGCCCACGCAAATAAGTGCCAGGAGTACAGATATAAAATCAAGTCCAAAGTCTTATTTCTAGTTTTAATTCATTCAATCATCGCTTTATCCCATTTTGGTGCTTGAGCTTTTCCCAGATGTTAAGGTGTGTCTTCATGTGAGGCCTGTTTGAGGTCGTGTTTTCTCCTTTTTTCTTCCTGAAAAATAATTTGTGATTTATTGACTGCCGTCTCGACGCAAGCTCTTTTTAAGGCCTGAAAGAAGTACGAAATTCAGATTTCCCTATTAGATCAACAAATTTCTACTCAGCATACGCTTCTCATGACGGATGGAGAAGGTCCTCAGTGATTGAAAAGCATTTGTTGAGGTTTTTCACATTTTTATTCCTTTCGGAGATACAGAATAACTCCAGCGTCTGCGTAGTTGTTAGGCCGATGTCGTAAAAAATAGTGAAAAACAAGTAATTGATCTATGTAGCAGTAGAACCGATCAGCTTACCACGTGAATCCCTGGGACAGATACTAGGGAGAAGAAGAATAGGAGCAGTTATACGAAAATTACTGGTATTAAATGATCACTCCTTCACCGTGGGTGTGAAGTATGTCATAGGGTCCGTACCTTTTTATTAGCTCAGTGTCGTACACGCGGCATTAATGTCAGCCAGTGGCAGCCTGAAAGCGCTGATCAGACCCTATTCCGCCTTCTAAGTTTGCTTAGAAGATGTTTTAACTGAATTCTGTTCATTTTTACGTTTTCCAATAATTTCTCCCTACCAGACCAGCATGAATGGCACGCCTGTATGGTGTAAAAAGTGCATAAAATAATACACAGTTGCTGCCATAATGTTTTTTAGGTTTATGCTTTACGAGCGCAGAAAAATCTTTCGGTTCACTACACGGATTTATGCTACACTAAGCAGTCAGTCGTATGCATTGCTTATAGTGGGGTCTATTTTGAACCAATTCTTATGAAGTTGTCACTGCTTCTATTACCTGCTCCCCTAATCCTTGACACCTTAGCCTACCACTTCTTAATTCTTAGCACTTCTGCTTCTACAAGCCAATAGTTCCGCTCCCGACGACATCCTCGCCGAGATGCAGCATTGAGGTTCGTTGTGTTACAGCACCCAGGTTCAAAGTGTTGCTCCGTACTAACGATGGGTAAATTTCTCATGAAAGACGTTTACCCTGGGTGATTTTAAGGATTCATGCGACCCCTATTTTTGTCATTCTGTAGAAAGTTTGTTTCCTTCTGTTATGTCGTCGGTAAAATTTCTCGCCACTCACAGATAATTTTTTTTCAGTTTTACTTCTTTTCTTCAATGCAACCAACAATTAGAGACAACGTGAGTGACTGGCTTAAAATGAAGGGTAGAGTATGCACCCATAATGTGATCGAAACTGAATACGTTGACAAATACAAATTCGTTGTAAGAAGGCTACTTCCTACGCTTTGTATATGTACGTGTTTAGTAGAAAGTTCCAGAATAATGCCGCAGAGTTTGGCAAGTTACAGGCAAGCTATTCCGACAACCCACATAGTACCTGCACCACACCTGGGTCTATTTGGTTCGCCAACAATAATCAGATTGGAACAAATCCTAATGGGATGAAGTGAGATGAGGATGGATTTTTGAAGACCTCCGAAGGAAGACTGACATATTGTCTGCATACTGCAGTGGATTTTCTCCCAATTCGTTCTCTCATAATAGTTCATCTTTTGGAATTGGGATACTCATCTATTTACATACCTTACATACCTATTTATCTATACACCATGACCGACCACAGTATATTTTGTTTTTTTTTTCAACAGGAAATTTAGTTGGAGTTCGAAATTCGGCGACCTTGCTATGAATGTCGCATTTTGCAAAGCCGCAGCTCTCAGTGCGCTAGCAGTTTCTCTGAATTTCAGAGCCAATACATTTCACGACCTTCATATGACTGCCTAGCAAACGACATTGGCATAATCAGACGAACTCCTAATATCAATCTTAGAGATCCGCTGCTCTATCAACTGCCCTCCCGTGTCTACAGGATTGATGGCTGCCCCATCCGGGAATGAAATGAAATGAATCCGTCATGTTATGCCGCAAAATGCATGGGCAAACATAATTCCCACCTTTGTTTTACGGCCAATACCCCATTCGTCAACATTTTCTTATGCCCGCTATGCTGACAGACAACCATATCTCTAATTTTCAGTTTATCTTGCATCGCCGAGCGATCACTGAACTTCGAAGTGTCTCGATTCTTCTCCATTAGCACTCTTCATTTGGCTCTGCGAAAAACATTCAGCAGTGAACGGGTGAAAAACGAGAGTGCTGCGCACATTAAATGCATTTTTCCCATCGTTTTTTAATGTCATGTCCAGTGGCAGGATTCGTACGCAGTCGCAATCCTTAGGGAATATGCTGTCCGGCTCCTCCAAAAATGTGTCGCTTGCGAATGATGCGCACGAGTTTTAACTTGAGCACTAGAACAAGTTAATCCGAAATATCCAAAGATTCGCCTGCTGAGGATAGAATAACGAGTTTATGCTCTACATATACAGTGCATACGAAACGGTGGGACGGCTGAGGCCGGTGGAAAATACGGCGGCGTGGCCGACTTGGCAAGATAACCTACTATTGTTGTATTTGATCGTTCTTTTTTTGCAATATCTAGTACGTTCCTTCCCACCACTTTGCCACCTTTCCTACCATTACCTGCCCAAGTGGTGAGTTTCTTCATTACTTTTTTCCAAACAGCTGCGTATGCTGCCGAGTCGCCCACGCTGCCTCTAGATTTCCCAAAAATTTCATCCGCCCCATCGTTTCTGATGAACTGCACATAGATCGAATGATCCACGTTCACAAGATGCGAATTGAGCCGACACTTTCAGTAAGCTTGATATTTTGCTGAGGAGGCTTTGTACAGGAAAAATCACAACTTATGGTTCAATTACCCATCATTGCCCGCTCACTTGATTCTCCTAGAGAAAGCCATTGTCGATATTTTTCTTCATGGTAAATGAGTAAAGGAACGAAGCACTTGGTAGGAAGTCTTCGGAAGTCCTTCATTTCAAAACAGTTGAGCTGTAAACAAAATTTTGAGAAATGTTGGTCGATATAAAATTTTTGCTTTCAGAATTCACCATATCTTCACGCGGGGTAGAAACTCAAAAACATCGGATACACACTTGGTTCTTCTGTGTCATTCTAGCGTTTTTTTTTCAAGCTACCACGCAATTTCATTCTTCACGCAGTTGAGCAATGCAAACAGGGAGGGCTAAATATTAAAAAAAGAGTACCTTAATCACAAGAAAAGATATGGCTATCCATCAGATCAGCTGACAGCAACAGTCAGCTGCCGCCACAACTCGATCGAATGTCCCCACGCTGATCCTGCTGATCCAGGATCTCGGAGATTCAATTAGTTATATCTGAGAGACGGTTGAGTTTTCTGTGCTATTCTTTTGTGGAATTGTTGGGACAATTGTTGCGGTTCGAGCACGATCAAAATCTCAGACACAAAAATTTCCGTGGGTGCTGCCTTTGGAGCATATTCTGGCGTATCTCACCTGCCATGGTGCGAATGAACAAGTGAAGCCTTGGCGAATATCGGTCAAAGACCTCTATGACTCAGAGATTAGCCGAGGTTCTGTAAGGCAATAATCTAGCAGCTAAGCTGCACGTGAGCTTGACGTCCACAAATTTGCTAGCCATTCATCCCAATGCTCATAATCCCTGGCACCGCAATTGAGGCCTCACTCGAAGTTAATGCATGTTTTCTGCCGCGCTCCTTTTTCTACTACTTATCCACAGGATTGGCTTATGGCCGGCCATACGAATTGAGTGAAGATGCCAGAAATTTTTCGGCTTGCAGAAGCCTAGAATAAGGCGCACATTCTCTTCATACATCATTTTGGATGAGTTCCTCTAACAGTTGGGCGAGACTCAAAAACACTCCTTGATGAGGTCACCTTTGCCCAGCGAGATATGCGGGCGATCAGTGTCTCGATCTGTATTTCTGACCGTCTATGATTTGTTCGATAGTTGTTCAATATACTGGTTTAGATAACCTTTGGAAAAGCCAACTATGTTCCGAGTGATTTCCTCCCTAAAATTCTCACTCTGAGCAGAGACTTCTCCTCCTTTGCAAGACTTGCTAATTGCTGATAAAGAAAAATCATATCACAATCGAAATATGCGCGCGGTAGGATGAACTTTGATCAGATTTTCGGGATTGGATGAACCTTGGGCGAACTGCGCACGGACGCACATACGCATAAATTTCTTTAAAATTTGCCTCCCTTACAGAGCTTCTTGAGGCGCCTATAAAAGACTCAGTATGGATACAACAGCTTTGCGTCACTTGTGCTCATCCGCTCGTTTGGTCGAAACTTCATTGTACCGTCGCATCCGGTGTTATTGGTACAGTTAAAAGCTCACTGGGGTTAAGTTACTCAAGTTCGAGTAATCCCATATGAGCAAGTCGATTGTAAACTGATGCTACCGGATAAGAAGACTCAGGATTCGGCGTGGTACACAAGAGCCATCTTCATTGTTTCATCTCGCTTTCCTACACGAATGGATCTTCCAGTTTTATTATGCGAGGAAAAACTGTGGATGACCTTACGCTTCCCTCCTCAAAGGCGGCACCCACGACGATTTTCATAGCCGATATTTTGAGTGTCTTGGTCCCCCAACAATGGTCCCAATAATCCTACGAAGCCTGCACAGTTAGACATTAACATTCTCAAGATATAGGTTCGTAGATGGGTATCCGTCAATCCCCTGGAGTCGTATCCAATATATTTGAGCATGGAAGGAAAAGAGCGGCCATGTATCCTTTCCCACTGATTTTTTTTCACTCTGCTATCCAATACAACTCATCCATCCACGTGTTCATTCGTGCACGTGCGGTGTCTTGACGAGAGACAGTACGAATCGAAGGTGGTGGATAGTTGTCAACTGGAAATCGACTGGATAAACGTGGGCCTTCAGATCTGCGTTTTTTGAAACCTTGTATAGAAGTGATCAATGCATTCGTGTTCATTGTTGCATGATACCTAGGATTACAGCTAAATCTTGATGACCAAATTCTCAGTGGGTGCCGCCTTCAACGAAATCCCTTATTCTAATTTTAAGCAGAGAATGAGCGTTCGAAGAATTAATGCTGAACTTTCAACGAAATTCTTCTTTTTTAAAATCCTCTTCTGTTGCAGTCGAAGCCTGCAATCTTCCATGTGCAATTTATAATTTCCACCGCCATCCCCTTAATCATCAATTAGAGAATGGTTCAATAGAGCCACCATTAACTCCAATAAATGAGCGAACCGCTTGTTTTGGCCGGGTTCTTTCACGAAAACGTTATTGTTTACCCGGCGACGATGCTTTTCACCTATACCTTTGCTGTGCAGCAGTGTTTCTACGCCCATCCTGCAACTATGAGTTGTTTCCTTGCATTACTGAGAAGTACCAGTCCTCGAAACATCATTTCCTCTCCAATTTTACATCTTCGAAACATCACTTCCTCCTCGATTGAGCCTCAAGGCGAGCGCAGCGATCACGTGCTGCTTCTCCCTATGCCTGCGCTCCAGAACATTTTGCTGCACTACCAGGATTTATATAAGAGGATTTCACATTTTTCCGGAAGTCCCAGGATGAAAGTCCCAGTAACAGTGTTCCAATTTGAAATCCCCTTGTTCCGTACCACGCGGGATCAAAGCAGAGTAAACATGTGAAAGAGGACAGAAAGATAAAGTCGAAAGCACTCAGTGCGCCTTAGTGGGAGGGAAAAGAAAGCAGGGAAGGCTCGAGAAAACTGTGACGTAAGGTTTGGCCGTCCCCCTTCGACTCCGCCCTAATCGTGGGCCAAACTGCGTTCTTACGTAGACCTTCACATTACCATGTTGTTGGTCTTCTTACCCAGTCAAAAACATAGATTATTATTATTCGTTATGAATTTCTTGGTGGGTATGTGCTGTACGTGTAGATGCCCAACTACAAGCATAATCCTTATGAACTTGTCATCTAAGTGATTTCGTGGATATTTATGGGATTTCCTTCTTTATTCCTTAAAATGCTTCGAAATTGTAGAAGCAGGTACTCTTCCTGTCACTATTATTTAATTATTGTCACTATGTACGTACTCCATTCTTAACGCAATTTTCTTCTATTGATAACGACAAATATGAGCACAGATATCGAGCTATCCTCTTGTTCGGAAACCCCCCGAGATTAATCCAAAGAGTCCAAAGAAAAAGGGAACCGAAGAGTTTATTCATTGTTAACGCAAGCCGCAGAAGCTGTGAAGGAACGCTATCTGAGGTTCACTTCTACTGCTCATCCAACCAAGTTGTTCTGATTCGCAGTCTTTAGAGGCCTAAAAGTGGCTCGCAGTTCATCATTTTCCCCATCAAACGTCTGCAACAGCCCTGCGAGTTTTTGAGCCGATTCATAATTAAATTTAGTGAGTATTAAATTTTGATGAATTATATCGAAGGTTATAACGAAAGTAGCTTTAATTTAACCTAAGCTGGTGGTGAAAACCGGCATGCTTGGTTTAGACATTTGGCGACTCGATCACAGATAATGAACGATGAATGATAACGAATAAATAATGGACCTCTGAAGACAATGAATCAGTCAGGCCAACAGTGAACCTTTCCGGCTCTTTTCCAGCTAACAGCCTGGTTGACCTTACCCAAATCTTTTAATAATCATGCTCAAGTTGGGAAAAAAAGAAACGTAGAGGTTACTTTTCAAGGTTCTTTGAAATAGAAGTCGACCGTCTCCTGCTCTGTGTCTAGAAGCAACCCATCATTCGCCTGTCATGGCCTAATTCGAACTCGTAGAGCAGCAATTTCCGAATACCCTCTCGTGACGGCTTCATTTTTTGAGTTCAGCGCAAAAATGAAAGGAAATTTCGCAGCAAATAAGGAGCGTTCTCTTCTTTTTTTATGTTTCGATCAATTCTGAAAGTTTTTGGAACAACCCAATAATTGTGGAATTCCTTTCCTTAAAACTTGAATTGTTTCAAAATTGGTCAACGTGATACCAGTAGCTAGATTAGCGTAGAAGGCAGAGCCTTCCGTTTTTCACCATTTTCGTGATTCCCCCACATTCAGAGGATCTTCAGGAACAGCTGCTCATAGAGGTATGCATGCCTTCCCACTAAACTCCAGAGTCCCCTAGACAGGGAAGGAAGTTCGTGGGGCAATGAACGTTCTTCAGTTTCTCCGAATCTTCCATCCCCTCTTCTTCAAAGAGATGCATAAAAACATGCATTGCGAATACGTACAGAACGCGGTTCAAGGTTTGGGTGACGCCGTTGGTTAGAGTTCCGGGAATCGGGCTTAGTTACTTAACAGGTACAGTTTCTGTACCCTCAGAATGAGTAACCTGCTTTGATCTCAAACACAAAGATGAGATTAAACACTTTCATAAATTCCTACGCAGGTTTACCAGAAGGAGATAGTCGAGGTTTAAGGATTACTTGGCAGACACCCACGCTAGAAGGCACCACTTTACCACATATCACATTCATCATTCTCTCTGATGGTGAACTTCCAATTACGTTAACGTTTTCGAATGCGTGCGTTTGACGCGCGTGAGTTCATCTGTATATATAAAAGTGAAAGTTTGTGTGTGTGTTTGTACGTTTGTATGTTACTTATAGAAATCGCGGAACATTAACCGATCCGGACCAAATTTTGCAGGTAGACCCTCCATGGGCCGGCGGAGGTTATAGGCTACTTTTGACCTGATCTTATCGATTAGTTTATCGATTGTATCGATTTTATTGATTTTTCGCTGTTTTTGCCCAGAGACGGGCGGGAACATGCCTACTAGGGTTCTTCAATACGGTGAACACGAATATGACAACCATTTCTAGCGGCAGTATCGATTTATTGATTTTATTGATTTCTTTCCATTTTCGTCCGGGAACGGGCATGGACATGCCTACTGTGGTTTCCCAGTACGCTGAACACGAATATGATAACCGTTTTGCACGAGATATTGTTTTATCGATTTCATTGATTTTTCGGCAACCTACACCATGGGGAGGTGAGGACATGTCCATGGGGTTCCCTAATATGCTAAGAATAAATATAACAATCATTTTGCACGAAACATCGATTTATTGATTTTATCGATTTTTCCCATTTTCGCTCTAAGTCGGGCATGGACATGTTTACTACGGTTCCCCTATACGCTGAAAACGAATATGACGACAATTTTGCATGAAATATCGATTTATCGACTTTATTGACTTTTATTGTACCCTATGGGGAGATGGGTCTATGGTGATGCTCATTAAGCTGAACATGAACCTGACAACCATTGTGCACGAATACATTAATTCAGTCTCAAAGAAATAACTTTGTACGCATTTCACTTACGGATTGTCAGAAAAGTGTCACTTCAGCTTCGCTCATGATCAAAATTATGGGCATTTTTAATAAGTTTGTCAGCAATAGCAATTGTTTTCACAATCAGCAGTGTGAGATAGCTGGGGCAGTGAAACACCCGAGCGAAGTCAGGTACGGCAGCTAGTATGACAAACGATACGGCCGGTTGCATCGCTGGCACAGCTCAAACACGTGCGTTTAAGGCCTCTCCGCTGCACGTACTTTTCATTAAGGATGTACATGACTGATCTTCATCGAAAACCCTTCGCAAATGGATGCGTGTGTGTGACGCTCAACTGACGCACGCACCTAGTGTAAATTGCATCAATAACGTCCCATACATACAGAAATTCGGATACTGGGAAAGTATGAGTACTGGTAACCACTGAGAAACCATTACAGCGTGAAAAATCAGGACGTTTCGATCTCATTCTTGTTCTAGAGTTGCCCTCAAATTAGCTGAATAATGCTATTTTTATTAGCTGAATAATGCTATTTTCAATCACACATATCTGAGAGAAAGGGTTATGAGGGAAGTGGTACGGATTGTTAATTGAAATAGTAGTATCTTGGTATCTAAATTATCTAAGAATCCTGTTTTTGCTTCCTCCTGTGCTAACAACTCAAAATCATGGGCTTATTCTGGCGTCCGAGTCGGATAACAGATTACTAGAACAATGGTTGTTTTTCTACTCTTGTCCTGGTGATCATAAACCCGATAAGACCACAGTTGTCCTCAATAATCCACTCATTCCCTGTGCTTAAGCTCCAATCAAACAGTAATATGGTTACTTCATAATGTCATCAGGAGATGTAGAGTTCCTGTTGTTTGAATATATTATGACAACGGGATCAAAACAGTCACTCCAGGTGGGCTATGAACAATGTACGATGCTGACATCGTGGTTGTGCCAATTGGCACGGATCAGATAGTGAAGTGCTAAAATAAGCATGTCTGAGAGATTTCTGTAGTCAGTGACTTTGCAGTCAGAATAATATATTAGGTTGGTGCGAAATTAATTGCCGAAACGAACAGTCCGGTTCAAAGTGTTATAACTCGACTCAAACACAACTTCCTTAATAAGTTTAGTATTCATTTGATTTGTAAAATCTTCCCCAATAATATAATGAGAACTATATGGCCCTATAATGAAAACAGATCGCAAAAATCTAAAAACTTTTGAAAGGCGAGTTTGGCATGCTCTAGATCAGCAGTCTGCCGCTATCGCAGGTTTGCATCAGGGACTTGGGAAAAGTTAAATTCATTAAGGGAAAGGTCTAAGGAATGGGCTGATTGAGTAAGAACCTCGATGCCTTACTGCACCAGTTCTTGCCGGACGAATTTTTAGGTGAGAGGCTTAGCACTACTCTGGAGCAGGGGAAAACCAGCTTTTGTTCACCACTACCAACCACATCTACTGCAGATTTTCAGATATCAGTTCGAAATTACATTACAAGGACTCTGCCGTGAATGCTAGACTAGGTTTGAGGAGGCTACAGGAGAGCAGATCCTTACAGCACCACCAAACCTCTGACACGACTACCCTAGAGACAAGATCAAGTTTAGAAAAACTTAGAAGTTGGAAAACGTCTCTATCCATACCCATTCGCATTTGAGCTTATCGTGCATAAACCATTCTTCATTTGCAGTTATTACATGGTCTAGAAATGGGTCCTTTTGAGACAGAGAATTATGTTAGAAGAAATGTGACGGCGGGGTGAGGCGCTGGTTGTCAGTCAGATCGTGTGGCGATCATATCCGCTGCTTTTTTATACCTTTGATTGAAGTCAGTTGTTTTGAAAGTGCAGTATAGTGAGCGTCCATCCCTGCTCTCATCGTCCGGATGTTAAGATCCGGGTTAGGTTCCTTGGCTGTCTTCAGCGCTTGATCGTCCAGCGACATCCTGCGACCACGACCATTGTTAAATTTGAGTTTAAAATCGTAGGAAGAAAATTAAACGAACCCCTAGCACAGTATCCTTTGGGGAGGTAATTCCAAGCTAAAACAAATGCAAGATTATCGGACACCTCCGATTCAAAATGATCGAGTTTGGAGTCATTAACCATAATCACCCGAAAATCGCGTCGGTTCATGATTCGTTTGCGACTTCACAAAAATCCTCAGGAAAGAGCTGGTCGGAATATTTAAGAAGCGTTCGAAAGAGGAGGAAAAACATTGCCAGAGGGTTACACAAGTTGGCTTGAAATTGCTCAAATTCTGTAGAAGGGAAGAGCTTATTTGTGCATACCCCAAACGGCAGTTGATTTCGCACCAACCTAATACAACGATTATGCAGATGCAGGGTACATGCGCTTATCAATGAAATAAGTGGAATTTTACAAGTCCGATTACAAGGAACCACTGATCGGATGACATCGCCTCCTTCCCCCGCCCCCTCCCTATCCACCTTTTTTTAGTTATAGCCTCTGTTTATATTCTATCGCGAGGCTATGGTGTCGCCGCCACGGCCACAACATGTGTGTCGCAATGGTTAGCGAGGTTAACTAGATTTTTGACTGGAACATTTGGAGGATGAAGGAAACAACTGCAGTTCCTAGCCCACGACGTCGGCGGAATCGTCGCATCGCGTCGACCACCGCGTGGTTTTTAAAAGGAATAACTATTACATAAACAGCAGGCGACGGGGCGACACGAGGAAAACCACCAATTATCGCCGTATGTGTGCGCTTCCTAACGCGAACAGCCGCTTCTGATTGTCATGAAGGGAAATCGAGAGCTTTTTGGAACCGCTGCTACGCAGAAGGAGTGCTGGTCACCTGTTGGTCAGGCTCGTCCCGTTTCTTACCCAGACAGCCGTTGGTCCTTCTGGTCTTCAGCTGCGGTACTTCTGCAAGTTTGTCTCAGTATCTCACTAAGCATAGCTTTCTCTTCAGCAGAGAATTCTCATTTTGCTTTTCGAATACCCACTATCTCATTGTTATTCACAATCAATCTCATTTCGGTTCAACCGCGCCCTAATTCTCTGCGTATTTCTGCTTATTTCCGAGTAAAACTGGGTAAAGTAATGACAGAAAATTGAGCAGCTGAAAAATGTGAGCATTTCTTGTGATGTTTCTCGGCAATGAAGTTCTGCTTTACGAGTTGCTCGAATTTCCCGATGGTTAATTACGGGAAGGGGGGGGGGGGAAGTTCTCGCGTTTGCAAGTTGGTGAATGTATGCTGCAACTTATGAACAATCTGCATGAGTAAAAAAAAGTAGGGAGTGTCTTTTACCGTCACTTCATACATTTTTATACTCTGCGCTGGAACTCTACCTGCTAGTATTACAACGCAATGGTGCTGTTTTCCCCACACCACTGCAGCATTGTCAAGTTTGGAGACATTCCAATGAATTTTTCCTCACTGACGAGCGCAGAAAAGAAGTGAACCACGGTTCACAAGGAAGTAGAAAGGAAAAAATACGGGCAGTACAATTTGAAGTTTTTTTTTCTCAAACTATTTTTGTGGAAGCAGTAATTCCTGCGGAGCCCACTAGCATCCGCTGCTCTATTGCACAGATCAACTATGCACACAGTTTTGAGGATTACCAGTGGTGATCACATGGGGTAGTCGCTGTTCCTCGAGTAGTTGAACGTTCGCTTATCTCCTAATTACTGTTTTCGGTGAACTGTGTCACGAGAGAAGTACCAGGAATACCCTAACGTGACGACACTCATAAAATTATACCCTTGTCTTCTTGGAGAATATGTAGGACTTCGAGAATTGCGCTCAAGTTCACTTCCTTTGAATAATGTTTCGCTGTTCATTGAAGGGGCCGGATTCAGCATGGAAAGCTGACGCAGCGCTCTTGCTTCTCAATTTCACTTCTCTAGAAAGAGCCTCGCATTGTTTCGAGCGTGCTAATGAAAAGCACATCCAGCGCGAATGCCAGTAAATAATAATTTCAGCTTTGCTCTCTGGATCAATTATTAATGACTTTTTTGTTTTGCTTCCTGAATAAATTATTAATGGGAGAATAAATTATTTTTGGTGGGAGAATAAATTATTTTTGGATTATTGACTGGGATTCCATTAAATAGACCAGAAACCGAAACGGGGCACTTTGGCCATCTGGGTAAGAGGTTCAGAGGACCCTGAGTCGCGCGTAATTTTCTTCTTTTTTCCGTTGAGTACTAGCTGTCTTTAAATTATGGAGTCTCCGTCGTTTTAAGGCGAAACTTCAAGCTTTCTCTGGTAACTCGCTGAAGCTTGTGTCGCCCTTATTCAAAGGAGACCATGGCGGTCGAGATGGGCTCGTCTATGCCACACTTTGCCCTCTGACAATCTGCGCATCCACCGATAGCATTCCTCTCGCTCTCGTCCGATGCACCTGCTTTCTGTTCGGACAGGTTGAAACAGGAGGCAGTTTTAAGAGCCTCCTTCATGTTATCCACGATGAACCTGGTGTCTGGTTCAATTTTACTTGAATAAATACCATTATTTCGCTATTCCAGCCCTAGAAATCTGAGGAAATATCTTCAATAAGACTAAAACTCTTTGAACGATTCCAGATGACTAACGCGGGGGATTATATAGGCCACTCCTAAAATGCAATATGAATCCTGCTTGTACCTTTTGTAGATTATTCTTCCCTTTCTTGCTCGCTTTTTTTTTGCATTTTTGCTATTGCGTATGATATCTTCGGAATAGTCCTCTTTTCCTAGAAAGCATGAGTTTGTAAAAATCCCTTGAACGAATTTTGTACGATATGTTAGAGTCATAGGCGGACGTATTGCTTCGTGGGATGGGGCCAATACCATCACTTTTTCATTTGAATGCTTAATTATTTTTGGTGGGTTGTATAAATCGCATTATTATAATTACTTCTATTGATTGGTATTGAAACATGGGGCGGGTTCTCGGTGGATGGATTTTTGGAAGTTTTGTTTTCTCTGATTATATGTTTCCATAGTTAATTTTCAGCGTTTTCACTCAGAGTATTCCTCCTACTAGATGGGCATTTCCCGTCCATGTTCTCCCACTTATTATTTACATAATACCCCCCTCCCCGCACACCACTTCCCGGCTACCACAGATATCTGTCTATGATTCCATTTATGATTTCTCATGTCTACACTTACAGTTTACTTGTATTATATTATTCCTAAAAGTTCGCACGCAATTCATTTAACTGCACTGGAATAGTCCTGAGAACTCGGTCTCTTAATGCAAAGCAATTTATAGGACGGCCTTCCAAGATATGTTGTAGACAAGGGGCTGCTGTTACAATCTGTAATACGTATCGTATTATATGTAATACGTATTAAGCGTGGAGTTCGCAAAATGTTGTGCATTGCTCGTTTTGTCAGCGTCCACGAATGGTATCTGTACAGAACTTGGAAGAGTACTGTTCGCCTCTAACGAATAGGTATGATCTCAGTAGTTGGCTACGTTTCTCCATAATTTACCGAAAACACTTTAAGAAACAATGTGCGACCAGGTCTTTTTAATTCCACTTCCATTTTTGACGATGCTTCCGCTGAAACCCTGAAGAAACATGTCGATGATGTGCCGCGGTTGTCATCCTCGTTTTCATCCCTCATCTTCTCATCTTCCACCGTTTAAAAAAGAGCAGATTTGCAACAAGATTGAGGCAATTACGCAACTCTTCAGTGCAGTCTACCTTCTGAACTCGTGCTGGGCAGCGAGGCGACTACATAAAGTCCATGTCGCCTTTCATTTTCTTCATTTTTGAACGATTTTCCTTGAACTCGTAGAAAATGTCTGAACAGTGATCTTGGTCCTATTGGTTGCGTCATATTGTTTTAGTGAAAAAATTGTACAGGATCGCGTTGTAGCTTCGTGTTTACAGAGGTGATGCGAGCATTTTGTATTAGGTTGTCCCACGAAAAATGGCCGTTTTGGAGGTGCGCATTCCAAGGTGCGTAACTCAGCTTAAATTTGAGATTTTCCTTTGGAATAAAAAGTATTATGATCAGCATTTTCTGCAGATTTTTGGAGCACATTGTAACTCATGTAAAGAAGAAAGCTTAAATCACAGGAGTTAACGAAGTGCGAAAGGTCAATTTTCAGTACACATTGATTCACATGAATTTTCTTGAGCAAAAATGGATTCACTGCAAGTTCGAAAGGATATTATATCAGGCAAAGGTCTGGCCAACACAATATTGCAAGGAGAGTTCCATAAACCTCACTCAGCGAAATTTTCTTTGGTTGGATGTGAACATGTGTGGATTTGCCCGCCCCGCCAGTGGACATGCACTTGTTCGGCTCACCAAAACTAAGGCATTTTCAACCGAATCTGGAAACCGAGCCCCAATTGTTAACAGGCGAAGGATTTAGTAAATTCAGCTCTTGACCTGGCCCAGCCACTGCCGGACACCTCGAGCAGTTTTTCATCTATCAGAAAAAGTTACCTTTTCCTGGGATGCCGGGGTTTCTCGAATGTATTCAGATCTCCCTCAGCGGTGCAAACAAAACAAAACTCCAGTTTATTAAGCAATGTCCACTCATCACTAAAAGAGGCTCAGTTTTCCGGAAAATTTCGCATCGGTGTTTATTAGAGGGATTAAAGTAAATGGTCCCGCAAGTTAAGCACTGGCCGGCAACGCTTATGTTCAAAATCCACTTTGCCCATTTTTTGCGAAGTTCATCTGCCAAGGAAGCAGATCGATCAGTGATTCAGTTGCGCCCAACCTAGCTGCCAACATTTTTATGGACTGTTTCGGAATTCTCGTCTCGCCTCCAGAACTGTGCTTTCGTATCTGAGAAGTTTCATGACCATCACCTGGTCAAAGTTGAAAACTCGTATCGTTCTGGAAGTGCTTTTCTAGTCACAGCTTCTGCGTTCTTATAACGCGACTTCCTGGCCAAATGCAGAGCTAACACCAAATTCAGCTTTCGTTCTATTCGTATAGGAAAATAGTCTAAAAATTGCGAGAGCACAGAAACTATGTTTTGCCTCATCGCACAATGTCGTCTGCGGAAACCAAAAGGAAGGGTATTTGAGGAAGACCTTTTAAGATTTAGATAGAGCAGATCTTCCTCTTTGTAATAATTCAAAGCATATCTATCTAGCTTCTAAAATAATAGATTTATGAATTTGCATATCTATCTAGCTTCTAAAATAATAGATTTGTGAATTTGCAAACATTCATCACTAGGTTGCGGTCATTTTTTGTGGGCCAACCTAATAGTTCTCCATTTTTCTCACAAAGCTGCCTTATTAGTCCATATGAAGTCATTGTGCTCAGTTATTTAAAGCAATGTCGACTAAGGGAGTCTCACAGGTGTAATTTCAGCTCCAAGTCGTCACACTCTGTGGGAAGGCAAGATTCTCAAGACACTACATCATCTCCAGACTGGTGGTGACGTTTGGTCCTAAGAAAAGATCCTGGAAATACTGAGGTCCCAGTTAGTTTGGAGACCCAGCCCTGCGGTATTATTAAGATAAAGTTGTTTAAAAATGCTATTGAACTGAAATAGTTAAGAATGAAGTTTTCTTCAATACGATAAGATGGGAGCGCGATACAAATGAGCTGATACAAAATTTTCTACCTTTTTAAGGAAGTGTTTCTAGAGTTCTCCTGCCCTCTCTCTTCCTCCCCTTCGTCCGCATAAGCTATTGTGACATAGCTTGGCACACGCTGCTTTTTTCAGCACTTTATACCCTCTCCTCAAAGGCTACGCACTCCCACCCCTCCATAACCTGGGTTTTTGATGGGGGCAGTTACGGGGTCACCTGATACATCTGAGTTTTCGAACATCCCTTGTTAAGCTTCATTAATACATAGGAAGGGATTTTGAGAGGAAACCTACATAGTGGGCCGCAGGAGTCGTGATGTAGACCACGAACAGATTGTGCCTAGCCAGAAATTTCCCAGGAGAAGGCTGAAAAAAAGAAAAGTACATGTGCACTGGTCAAAATAAGTTTTAGGGTGGTTTTGAAGAATTTCGCACACTCTTTCCGCGTTCACTTCCTTTCACTCCTAGTTATCATCTTTCGTTTGTTAATGAGCTCGCTACGCATCAGGTTTTCTAACGCAGACTGCGATCAGATCCAGGCATTTCCGCAGACAACTGAGGACGGGGGCAGTTCCAGCACAGCAAGGCTCTGAAAGAAAATCAAACAGTATTACGAAAAAAGCGTTGGTCACCTCTACCGTAAAGAAGAGTAAAGGCATTTTAACCTTTACTCTTCTTTACGTCCACAGTTCTGACAGGTGCCCTCCGTCAATGGAAAATTGGTCCGCAGCTGCT
>KN767866.1:0-10896 GCA_000816745.1 Ancylostoma duodenale | reverse complement strand
CATATGCTGTTACTGGGCTAACCTCTTAAGTCAGGAAAAAAAAGAAAATGAGAAAAAACGGCCATTACCTCTCCATGCATCCATTTTTTCCCATATTATTATGTAAAAGTAAGTGTGGCACCGCTCCACGCTCGGGCCTCAACTCCCCTCCCCCCCCCCAAAAAAAAAAACTCGTTGGAACCGCGTAGGTTATCTAACATGCTGGATCAGAATTCTACGAGTATTTTTTAATTATAGAAGGCGACACAGTGCAGGTTAATCATTTCCACATCACAGAAAACCATCCGTCTTGTTTGCCGCGTCGCTCCACTTACGCGGTGCGGCAGGCCATCTATGTGCTGTGGCTGTCATATGTTGCCGGACACTGATACATGTTTTGCTTGTATTTTTCTCCGTTTTTCTATGCGTCCTTATTTTCATTTCAAAAAAAAAAACATAAGCAGAACATCAATAGAGGCAATGCCCGACCAACACAGCACCCAGCTAGTCTGCCGCGCCGCGTAGGTGATGCAACGCGGCAGGCCAGATCGGCGGTTTACCGTGGTGCACAAATTATTGGCCGACATTGTGAAATTGTAATTTTTCCGGAGCTGGCCCGGTTATTCTATTGACTCTAGGTTAGGTAGGTAACAAATATGTATGTAGCGAGAGAAGGTTTATTAGGTGGAATAAGCGTGGTAATTCTAAGCAGGAGAAATTATTCCGCGTCTCTCATAGCCATAATGTAGAGCAAAGAAAATATTTCATTTAAATCGAGAAATTCATTGATAGGCAAGGTACAGGTCAGCTTCAACAACTCGACGGTGATGGTATTAGTTATTTTGAAAAGCACATGGTAGTGATTTTCGTGTTCAGAATGTCGAGTAGCCCCATTTCAGCGACATTCTAGCAGGGAAGGAAGTTCTGGAAGCTTTAGGGATCTAAAATTGAGTCAATACTTGGGGAGGGGGTGCGAAAACCCGTGCTTCACCTGGATTCGCCTTTTTACTAGTGTATTTCAGATGTCCCAGTAATACAATCTTCGTTTACTATCGATGCAATCGATCTGATGGAAACAAGTGCCAGTGGTATCTGCGGATGTGGACGATGTAAGTACTTTTTCGTCTTTACTTAAGTGTGTTCTGTAGCTCAATCCGCAAGGGTAAACAGAAATCGAATCCACTTTTTTCAGCGTTGTTTTCGGCGTGGTGCTCGTCAAAGCCGCATTCGCATGCTTCGTTTCGTTCTTTCGTTGCGTATGCTGTTGACATGCACTGCTCAGAGATTAGAAGGATCGACTCGCTGCCAAATCGGAAGTGAAGCCGAAACCGCACAGCGAGTGCGGATCACTGGATGCATCGCCGGCCACCGCCAAAACACCGCTTCAAAGCTCATCCTCTCGTGTATGCGCGTGCATACACTGTGGACAAAACAACATGCTCAACTTGGAATTTGTTGCTCAAACCCTTTGTTTCTGTACTTTCATATTCGGCTAGCTCTGTTTGTCATGTGCATAAATATTCATTGTCATGGGTACTCGAGGAAAAATAAGGAAATGCACAAGGCTGCGGCTGAAACAACCAGCTAACAGAGACAAAGAGAACACGGAAGCGACAAAAAGTACTGATGAAACAGGATGTGTGAATGGAATGAAAGCAAATGTTCCCAAACAAGAAAAGGGAGAAAAACGAAAAAATGCTTCTGAAAAAGTAGTTTGTTCACAATCATTTTCAACTTTGAATACTCAAACGTAAACACAAAAATAAAGTAACAAGGGATGCCTTTGTGCTTTACTCAGTTGACCAGGCTTAATAAAATACCCGATTTTTTCAGTTAGCAAGCAGGAAACAGCCGAAAATTCACAGACTCCCATTTTCATTCTTCTGTTTTTTGGGCATTTTTCTAATAGGACCACAAGCAATTTGGTTCTAAACATCTACATTGCATTTATGCCACATAGAGGCCACCACCGATTCCATTGTCGAGCTCTTTCTCAACAGGTTTCCTTTTAGAGAAAAACACACGAGCACTTTTTGCAGCATTTTCTTTGCTTTTTTCTGGAATTACTGCTATACGATCCAATCCCTGCTGCTATTATGAAGCAGTACATAAGCATTATCCATGGGTGTCATTTGGTCCAGAAAGTCATAAATACTTCGATAGAAAAACGTTCGAGGTGTCTAAAACTTATTTTCTGCGCGGCTCAAATAGGCCAAATTTCGCTCTCGGGACCTATCTTGACTATCAATAATTCTGCAGGCAAATGTTCATCATCCATCACATTCCCTAGGAAATTTGCCGTATGGGTGTCACCTTTCTCTGGTCCAGAATCTATTGCTTTGCAAAAAATGAAATAGCTAAACATATCAAGTCAAAAGTGACATTCTTCGACTTTTTTCCTCCAGTTTTCCTAGTTCTGTGCACAGAACGTCAGGAAAGAGTTCTACCTCTTGTCAAGGTTAAACTTCGGTAAAGATGTGGAAGAATAAAGAAAAACGTCGACGGGAAAAACTGACAAAACCTTTGCGCCAACCCAATATATGCACAAGTAAAATATTGTGTAATTTGGCTAACACTGCTCATAGATCGCAAACTAATAAGAATAATAGTTTCCCTCAGATACTCACCCTTCCTGTTTCTTACATTGTCTCTACGAGAATGGCAGAATGAAGTTCCCAGAGAATCTCAGAAAAATCGGCTGTGTTTTGAAAAAAGTAGGATCGCAAGATGGTTTTTGCTGCTGAGAACGGTATTTTAAATGAGCCATCTCTTTCCTAGGTGAGGATAATTTATAAAATTTAACCTACTGGTCTGGGTTTCATAAAACGATGTACGCAAACCTACCATGGTTAGCGTGATTGGTTACACTAAGCACTAGGTAATCTTAGGAGGCGCAGGACGGGAACGTTGGTTTGCTGACCTAGCTTCATTTGGTTCACGAATCCTATCCCTAGCGTTCACGAATCCTATCCCTAGGTGATGTTTTTCACCACAACCCTCATTTTGCAGATAACAATGAGGTCAGTTCTTAGCAGAAGCCAGAGGAATGATGGTAGTTATTCCCATGTACATAGTCTTATCCATAGCTTTTTGGTATAACTGCTTTGAACAGCTTCAAGTCTCACCAACTATGGTGCCTTTGGTGATCAAACACGGCAGTGCCGTATTCTGTAATAGGCCGCACATAAGGTTTAAAGCCGAGTGAGAGGTAATCAACTAAAACCGTAGAAATGGATTTAAAAATTTCAAAAAAGGGCAAAGCTTTTTTTTCTGACTTCCGTTTCATGACTGTAGAAAGTTCATCAAAGCAAAGTAGAGCATTCATTTAGAATCCTTCCATTGATACAGAAACTGTGAAATTAGCTGAGTATCCAGAATAACTGATAATCTATTGGGTTGGTGCCAAAGGAAATGGCAAGTTTTTGTGTTGACTTTGTTTTTTTTTTCCACAACTTTGATGAACGATAACCTTGAGGCACGATATACTTAATCCCTTTGATTGGCAGGACCCATTGCTTATTGTATCAGCAGGTCCCTAACCTTAAACTGTAAGCAAAAGAACTAGGAAAGCTCCGTTGTGAGGTCGTCATGTTTGGCGAGTTTTTTCCTGTGATGTAAAAGCTGCTGGATCTAAGAAAAGCGGCAAAAATACGATAATTCTCCTGGAGATACCCGTTTGAATCAGAGGTCCTCACTATGGAAGAACTACAACGAGAACGATATGTGAAGAAGAATCTCGTTATCCAGCTATGTTGACTTCTAACGCGCCTCGAAATTGAAGTGTGAGCATGCGGTGTCGTGCGAAATCAGGACTGAGAAAGTGATCATAAGCATCGTCTGCGTAACTTCGACGTCGGAAAGGGTTTTGGGGCTTCACTATCATTCATGCAGTGCACACTATGCTGAGGATTGGACAAAGGGATCCATTCTTCCTACGCAAGAAATATAGTGATAATGGGGATGACCTAACACCTTTATTGACTGTTCTAGAATGAGGATTGGATCTATAATAGAATGAGGACCCCTCTTAACTCATCCTTGATGTTAATCTCCGGTGCATGCCTTCGCAGTTCGCTGGCATCCATGATTTTCCTCCTCAACGTGCTTGTTGAATGACCAATAGAGACCTCGGGAAGCGGAACGCGGAGGTTGCTCTTTTACCTGCTCAAGAGTCCGTTGTCTTGAATAGCTTTCTTTGAGCAAGAGTTCCATTTTTCGAGAACTTAGGATTGTCCCTATGTTTGGCTACTACACGATGTTCTCAGCTGATTTCAATGATGTTCTCCGCAACTCAGACTTTTCGACTTAGACAAAGCAGAAAACCGAGTACCCGTCTCTAGAAATTGATAAAGTCAATAAAATCCGTACTACAAATGTAAAATGAGTATCTACATATTTTACTCGTGATCAGCACCCTCAACTGCACATGGCATACAAGTTTCCGAAGAATATCAAGTTCTTCCGAACTAGGGCCAATAGTGGAGCCCTTGAAGTACACTAGTACCAAAGTAGCCTACAGCATTTTTGCTCATTGAGGCTTTATAAGACTCTCCTCACACAAAAGCGGACCTAACAGTCCCGTTTGCCCCACCCAAAATTGGATGTCGTGGCCATGCGCAGCTTGTGAGGATTACACAACACGCAATATAATTGACGGCTATCGTTTTTTGTTTATCTCGGCGATGAGTGGAGCTCATTTAGCTGTGTTTCATCCTTCATCCCTTCGTTTCCATCTGATTTTTCATTCATATAGCCGATTCTTCTTGGGCGTGTTCATGGTTTCTCCTTTTTATGTCATGAAACTTCAGTTCGTTCGTTTTCTTTAGATGGAGATGGAACCATATGTCGACACTCCCCATTCTTCGGAAAGCCATAGCCTGCTGGAGGCAAACGCAGAACAGGTATCTTCAACGTTTTCCAGTTTGGAAGAACTGGACCCACATGCATCAGGGCCGAAAGAATCTGACAGTAACGTGGTTTCTACCGGGGTATACCTTACATCTAGGCTGAGATTTTGGCCCTTTCAGTTCAAGTAATATTTATTTGTCGAAAATGCAAAGATTTTGCAACGGGTTTGTGTAATTTTGTCTGAGGTTTCTGAGATGCTTACTGTGGTGACTCCGCTTTGCGCGCTTGGGTCCGCAAATTCATCAGCTCCTCCGGCGCTCACTGTACGCGAACACCTGCGAGCGGTCACCATCTTCTCAAAGGAAGATTGTCGGAAAGGAACTTGTTTACCTTTTTTTGCCTTTCTTGATGGCTTTTTTGTATCCTTGCTGCGCTCTCTTACTAAAATGAAAACGGGAGCAATCCGGTAAGAAACGAGGTGAAGCTTGTTGCAGTGATAAGTTGTGGGTTATCATGAAGACCTACCTTTTGAACATCCAGCGCTGTTATGCAGTCTAATCCTATCCGTTATATTATCTGGTGAGTTATTCGTTGGAAAGTTACAACTATTTGGTCAGTTGTCACCTCAGGTAGTCGTCATTTCGATTCCCTGACTAGCTTTTTTTTTCAAATTAGGATTTAGAAAATTGAAGTACATAGGTAGTGTGCTCCTACGTTACACTTCTACAGGGTGACCCAAAAGTTTTTGGACGGCCTCAAAGTGCTGCGAAAACTCTAAATGAGAACCAGTGGTGGTGAAATTGAGGGAATGATTTACCAGGACCACTGTCAACAAAACTGCCTTATTCGGATCTCAGAAGCCTGTTTCTTGTTGGTGCAGCAAAGGCCGAAACGTTCCTAAGAGGAATTATTGCTCCTGTATATTCGTGCATCGTCCAAACTTTCCCCCCGGATTCCGTTCAAAGGATGTCCTCAGGGAGGCAGTTGTGGTGTGAACCACAGAAGGACATTCCCTTCCAGAAACACTGGACTGCATGGTCAAGGGGATTGAACGCAGGTTGTGAGAGGGCTGAAGACAAAGTGGGTATGCTGAGCAAGCACCCAACTTTGAAGCCAGCTCTGAGGTACGAAACGAATATCCTTCCTGGTAGAACATTCAACGCATCGATCTAGAATATTTTCACAAACATTGTTAGTACCTGATCTCCTAAAGTCGTCATGAGTCCACCCTCGGAACTTTAATCCTATTCGATAAACGATTCGACAGACGAGCGAGGATGCCGTTCTGTTGAGGTCACTCTTCTGTTTACCATAATCTGACTGCCATCTTGGGCGCCCTCAGCAGTTCTAGCAAGTTTTTCTACGATTTGTTTCCTGATGTCGCAGGGCATTAATGCTGCAATTGGTTTTTCTCTTCAGCAGATCTTCTCACAGAAAACTTCAGAAAATCTTTGTGGGATGTGATGGTGACGTACTAATGTCCATGGGCAGCTCCGATAGGGGATGTTCCCGGCTCTGTTATACCAACAAAGAAAGGGCTTTGGAGATCGAATTAGAACATATTTTGCTGGAAGCACTCTTGGTAAATCACCCTCCTAGTTTGGTTACGATCGCTCCCTATATAACGTTTTTTGCTGCATTTGAACACCGGCCAAAGACTTTTGGGTCACCCTGTACAAAAGGGTTAACTTAAGCCATTATCTTGCTTCGAACATAAACAGGCATTCTTTTTTTTACATCTTACCCAAGCATTTCTTTCCAGTATGCGGAAGAAAATGACGACGATATGGTGATTGTATTGGAAGACGGTGAATTGCAATTGAAACATAAAGAAAACTCTGAACTTCAAAGTCCAATGAGGAGTGTCAACGTTGGTTTTCTTGGCTTTGTTCTTACTCTTGCATGGATTGGTCTTTGAGGTCAATGAATTCTAGAGCGTGTTGCGAGAAGCCGAGAATATAATGACTGACGGTCCTTTGCAAGCTTCAAAAAACAAGGATAATCAGCAAGTTCTAGTGGACGAAGTTGATGTAGAGTACAGGTATGTTGGTTGTTTTGTTTGTTTCTTGATAGAGGGCCAAGCAGGCGGTGAGGTATGCAAGGGAGCGAAAACAGAACTCGATTTTGGATGGGACCTTTGCTGAATCCCAGCAAGTAATACTCGCTGGTCCGATAATTTTATTTTTGCAAGCGTGCACACCGTAAAAGGTAGCACCCACTGTGATTTTCATGCTCGAGATATCTGAGCTTGAACATTGGCCCCAATAATTCTTCTAAAATTGCACCACCATGGGCATCAGATGTGGGAAACGTATTCCAACACTAGCTGCCGTACCCGGCTCCGCTCGGGTGTTTCACTGCCCCGGCTATCTCAAACTGCTGAGAACAGTTGCTACTGCCGACAGATTAATTGAAAATTCACATAATTTTGATGATCAGCACATCAGCGAAGCTCAATTGACACTTTCCCGACAATCCGTAAGCGGAAACCCAGCAAAGTTATTTTGTTGAGACTGAATTAATGTGTTCGTGCACAATTGTTGTCATGTTCATGTTCAGCTTATCAGTGAAACCCAGTAGACCCATAGCCCCATAAGGTGGAATAGCGAAAAATCAGTGAAATCGATGAATCGATGTTTCATGTAAAACTGTCATCATATTCGCTTTTAGTGTATAGGGAAACCGCAGTAGACATGTCCCTGCCCGACTTAGAACGAATGTGGGAAAAACCGACAAAATCAATAGATCGATACTTCGTGCAAAATAATTGTTATATTTATACTCATCATATTGGGTAACTCTAGTAGGCATGTCCTCACCTCCACATGGTGTAGATTGGCGAAAAATCAATATAGTCGATAAAGCAATATTTCGTGCAAAATGGTTATCATATTCGTGTTCAGCGCACTGGCAAACCACAGTTAGTATGTCCTTTCCTGTTTCCGAACGAAAATGGGAAAAAATCGATAAAATCAATAAATCGATGTCGCCGCTAGAAATGGTTGTCATATTCGTGTTCAGCGTATTGAAGAACCCTGGTAGGCATGTTCTCGCCAGTCTCCGGGCAAAAAAAAGCGAAAAATCAATAAAATCGATACAATCAATAAACCAATCAATAAGGTCAGGTCAAAAGTAGCCTATAACCTCCGCCGGCCCCTAGAGGGTCCACCTGCAAAATTTGGTCCGGATCGGTTAATGCTCCGCAATTTCTATAAGTAACATACAAACGTACAAACACACACACAAACTTTCACTTTTATATATACAGATTTCAACGGGATGAGTTGCAACAAGAAATGGATGGGTGTTTTTTGTTCGCAATAACTCTTACTCCACACACCTTTCTCTTAATGGGCCAAACTGGGACCAGTCAAAAACCGCCTTTTCTGTAATGTTTGACGAAATTGTTCAAAACTTTCATTCCCATCGTAGTGCTACTTCTAGGATTAAAGCAAAATGTTGGAGCGCAGAATTAACGTGGGTATTGACTTCGACTCCCATCTTTTTTATTCTTTTGTTTTTCTGCTCCTATGTGGACAGAATGTGGGTCAAGTGTAGGAAGAACTTTGAACCTTGAAAATACTAGATGAGAATGCTATTGGAATCAAAATCAGCTTATTCTTCTTCAAGCCCGCGAAAGTCGTACCAACCGATCGAAATTGTTGTTCGTCACAACAAGGTCGTGGAACAGTCAGCTAGCGACAGCGACGAGGACGACGGAGCAACTGGGAGGGCGAGCCAGTCGAAGAGACTTTCCACTGTACACGAAGGTTTGTCACTTTGGGAATAATTCACTCTTCATTGATTCACTTAAGTTGAATGAAAGAAATTCGACAAGAAGTACATTTCATCCGGACATTCCTGTGTAGCAGTACTTTCACGGCAGTTCTTTTTTTTCTGCTTAGAATGACTGTTTTGATTTCGAGCGTTTCGAAAGTGAAGATCACTTCAACCAGTTATAGGGATTGGTGAGGAGAACCGACGTATCCCTTTAATGTTGCGGTTCTCTTCTCCAGAGTGAGGAAAGCCATGGAATAAACAAACTACTTCCTCATTTGCCTATATTCTTAGGTGAATAGCGTCTAAATGGCAGTAGCCCCGAAAAAGCTTACGAGAAACACTGATGTTGATGTCTGCACCTATTCCTGACTGTTTTTTTTGGTATACGTGCTATCATCATAAAACAAACCAACACAGTCACATTTTAATGGATTGATCAATCCTAACACCACAAACGCGGCTTTGACAAGACTTGAACTTTGACAAAATAAAAATCTCATTACTTTAGACAAAGGGTGTTGTGTGGAACTTGCATTGCATTTTTCGTCGTTCCTTCCAGAAGTGGTTAGCAGAGAAGTCGATTGCCCTTATCGTGAGAAACGTCAATTAGAATGACGAGTTGTGACACATATCAAGGCATGTCAATTCGTAATTTCGCAATACCTCGACGTTATTCACGTCTTTGTGACTCTCGATTCTGCTAAATCTGTGTTTCTACCACATTAATCTCACTTCAAATGACCCGTTATTCTTTCAAGTCGAAAGTAAGACGAAAACCCCAGGAGTCAGGTAAATTGCTGGTGCGGAATTATTAATTAGAAGCGCTATTTCCTCGCTTTTATCGCATCATTAGGTATACAAACCGGTTTGTTCATCGCGAATTTGGTGCATGCGACAAAAAAAAAGAAAGGATTTGTTTCGTAATGTGGAGCGTACGTGTGTGTTTTCATTTCACTTTGCACTATACTCGGCTATATTTCTCGCGAAGCGTTTTACTGGCTTCTAGTAACAGCGAATGAATGCTAATGGAAGGTGAGTTGTTCACAAGGATAGACGAAGTGAATAAAGCCGGTTGGCGTCCTGTAAAGCATGACCAACAAAGTCACGCTGTGCAAGGCCTATGTAGTTGGCGCGTTTTATTTCTTTTCTCTTGTTCATTTACTAGTCATGTAACCATATATTCTAGGCAAGGAGGTACAAGATGAGCCATGTTCATCGAAATCAAAAGCGGTAGCCGTCAACAATATGAAGCGTGGACATCGTCGTGCGTGGAGCATGCCGAATGCTAAGGGAGAAAAGATGACAGTAGCTGTCATCCATGACAAGGAAACAATGGTATCTATCAGTGTGTTTAGGAACTTTGTCCACGAAATATTGACAACTCGTATTCAGGCTGATGGAAATACCCATAGACGTAGGGTAGTGCGCTACCGTCTTCATCCAGCGAAGAGAGGTCGAATGACTGGTGGGGCTGATGCTATTGAACAAAAGAATGGTTTCGGCCCTGCCCCTGGGTTGAGATTTGATTTGTCCGGAATGCCACATCTAGACGATGATGACAACGAGCTTGAGGTTCCTGTAAAAATTACCTTCATGTTCCACTTATGTCGAAATATCCAAATTTAGGTAGAAATTAATGAAGAGGAAGTGGTTGTACCTGGAGAATCTGGAAAAGGAGCGAGAACTATCATAAAAAGGGTTAGTTTTTATTGATCGTGTTTGCAATCTGTTCGAGGAATTTTGAATTTAGTTCTGGGAAGCTCGATGGAAAGCTACAAACTTTGAGTATCTTCCCGAATGGCTCCAGGATAACGAGTATCTTAGAACAGGTGAGCGTTAGAGCTTTAAACAAAGGAAGGATTTCATTTCGCAATTTGTCAATATTGTACTTCACCGTTTCAAAAAGGTTAGATGAGCTTTGGTTATAGTACGCGCGCTGAGGTATTATGTTGGTGCATGATTGTCACGTGGTGTTTTCTGTCTATTTTACTCCTATTAGACTTGACGATTTGAGTGATTATTCACCACCTAGGTATTTGCAGTATTTAATTGATAAAAGAAATGCAGTGAGTCATATTCATGTCCGTTACACTGTTCCCTGCCACTTCGAAAAAAAAAAGCAGTCCGAAATGGTCATTCTGTGATCTCTGCCAGCTATGGAACAACCGGTCGGCTTCAGACTCAGTTCTGCTTCAATGGGAAATCACATCGACCTCCTCCAAACTTCTTGGAGCTTGCTTCATTGAAATGTATGTTCGGGTTCGCTGGATGTTTCCTTTTTGGAGACCT
>KN767864.1:0-10226 GCA_000816745.1 Ancylostoma duodenale | reverse complement strand
GCCGTATCTACAGTACACCTACCATAACCCCACAAAAACGGAGTTACGGTACAAAATGGATACGATATTCGTGTTCAGCACCCCAAATAACCTCCGTACACGAAGTTTGGGCGAAAATTTTTTCATCGAGATTTTTGGGGCAGAACTAGCCGAATAGTGCCTTCTCATGATAAAAGTTCTATCGTTTAAATTTTAAAGTCGAGGAGCTTGGATACTCCTTCTTGAACTATAGTCTGTTTACTTGCAGCATGCACTACAAATCGCGCTTCAATCGAACAACGCGGCAAGAGGGGCCGAGAAAAGTGGTCCGCCTCGCTTGCCGCGCCGCGAGTTCGATTGGGGCGCGATCTGCAGTGCATGCTCCAAGTGAACAGCTTGTACGCACATTAGGGGTATCTTACTGGTCATAATTGCGCTTGTGGCAGACATGTGTTACGAGTTGTGTAGTGGACTTCAGTGCGGATGATAGTCGAGCAGAAATTAGAGGAGCAAACCGTTCTGAAGAGGTACTCTGCGAGGCGGCAAACCACAACTTAGTTGCTTGCTATTTAGTGCATGAATTGCAGGTTTATGATCCAGTATTAGTATTCAAGTATTGTTTTTGAGACCGACTATCTCATATTGGGAAATGTGTGACATGCTATAGGCTGTTTTAAAAGAGAAGATAGTCGACCATTTGTACGTTTATTTTGCCTATTTTTCACTTCGAGCTCTGCAACTGCTACGCATTTTTACGCCCTTTTTCTCTCTATCGTTTCTCTATCTGTCTTCTTCAATGGTGCATACTATACTATACGTCGTTTCAAAAATCTGCACAATAAATCGAAAATTTGCATCAGAGTATAGAACATGCCTTGTGCTCAGTCCCCAGAACAACTGTAGCCTATCTCTCAAGCCGCAGGAATAGAGTGCAATGTGCATAAAACTGCAGCTGGAGGATTACAGTGCACGGTAGTACACTAAACAGTACGCATCCACTATTTGCTGATCGCTTTGCTGGGGAATTGGTTTGTGTGAGACATGCTGGAGACTCGTTGCTTCAGTTTTTCCCCTCTTATTGCTTTCCTTCTCATGTCCCTGCAGAAGCAGACTTTTTGCAGTCGATTGTCGAAGTTCGAAGGTGAACGAGCACTCATATCTTGAGTTCCGCCACTCTCACTCCACTATCAGTGTTGTGTCAGCAGAATCTGTCGTTGAAATGCATGCGACAGAAAGCGGTGTTGATCGCGTATCGATTCCTGACACTGATTGGAACGATGGCCTATGAAAAAGGAGTGGAATTCATGTCTTGCAGAGATTTTTAATTCAAACTAGGGCAACAATGGACGAAAACGTACCGTGTAACAATGCCGAATTGCCCGAGTTATGGCGAGAGCAAACAATAGGGATCGATCGAAGTCATCGCGATGTTACAGTTCCCGGACTCGTGTTTTGGGGAACTTGTTTTATCTGGTCGTTTTCAAAATATGTCCGGATGTTGTAATTCCTACTCTCTGGGTTATGCTTCTAGTTCTTTAACCGCGGTTGATGAGATGGCGTTAGAATTTACCCTTCAATTTTATTACCATGCAACTCCCACATTGATTTAGGCTACATCCCATGGTTGGACTCTTTTGTACTTTTTTCCTACAAAGTTATTAATTGGTAACCATTGAATGCTCTTGAATATGGTCGAAATTGTAGCAGTTGGTCACTCGACCCCATAAAAATTTCATAGAGATTTCTTTTGCGAAAAATCCAGAGCTTGGACGTCTTATAAAACGTTTCATTCGGGACGCTAGTCGAAGAGGAATTAGAGAAAAAAATGACGTGTTCCAACGTGTGGTACTCAACGAGGTAACACGGCATAACTTGGATGCTTGTCGTTTAGTGCACAGTTTTCAAGGTAATGCATGAACACATTGCAAATCTAATATAATAAGCTCTAAAAGAAGTAAAAAACGTTATCTTGTCTTTTTTTAATTATTAGCGGAATCAATAGCTTTAGCCACTGCGATGAGAATTCACCAGGTCTACTGTGAAGAAAAGCGAGGATCATGAAATAGAGTAAATTTCTGTGTGGACCAGACATAGTTTTTACTAAATCTATGTGATTCATAGTTTTAATGTGGTGATTTCTACTCTTGACTGACCTGAATAAGTACACATTCTATTCTTCTGTGGATTTGCTTCTCCACCAACGCATGTTTGATCAGACCGTGAATTTTGTTACGTGGGCTGTATGTCTGGTTCGTTTTGGAATTCAAAGCATTTTATGGTATTTTGTTGCAGAATTCTGATTTACTTGTTGCAGAAATTCTGTACATTTTATCAGTGTTCATGATTATGTATGGGGAGTGTCACCCCACTTAGATTAATGGTAGAATTTTTCCTGTCGCACGTTCCAGCGGAGTGAATAATACGGCGCAGATTTGGAAAACGATTGTGGCCAATTAAGCAGGCGATTTGATAATATTGGTATTGACTACAGTAGAGCCCCTCCCCTCTCTCTTCGCAGTCATCCCCTATATTGAGATGAGGAAGAGGCCTAACTGGCTGCCTGTCAGAAATGACACTGAGCTTCCTGTCTTCTTTCTCACACAAGTAAGGCTTTATTATATAATTTTTTGTCCTTGTTAGTTCATAAAAAGCCAGTGGTATCTAATTATATTTAATTCGAAAGTTTTAATGTTACAAATAGTTATTGGGGGTTTGGTAATAGTAGATTGTAGGCAGAGGTCATTCTCGTAAGAAATAGGGATTGAGATTAGCGTGAAGGAAGCAGGACAAAAAGCGAATTAGAGCCAGTAGTGAGATAATGTTGCCATTCTTTTTATTTTTCAGCCCTTATCAAAACAAAACTTGTATGACCGAGGGCTAATTCAATAGCTAATTATCTGTTGGTTTAAAATAGGTCACAAATAAGGGGAAATTGGATTTTCCGAGGGTTTGAAAGACTTCAGAGAAGATGTTGTAGTATGAGTTGGGGACTACATTACATGCCGGAGAAGGAAAACAACCTGCTTTCGCGAACCATTGGAATTCAATCCTTGCTTTGTTCGAAGGTGTAGCGGAACTAATTGTTTAGTGTTTTTTTTTTGGCGCAATACTAAGTGTAGTAAATAAATAAATGAGGAGTAATGAATTGGTTAGGTTTTGAAGAGGCTTGATTCTGCTCCATTGTTATGAGATTCATATCTTCATTTTTCTCTTTTTCTGTCCTTCTTTTCCTTCTTTCATTTCATGAACGCTTGCTTCAGTCGAGAGCTGGAGGTAGTGCAATTTTTAGTTCTGTTTTGAATTTTAATTCTTTGTGAGATCTCATCTCATCTCACCACCTTTCTTGTGTTCCAAGTCTTTTGCAGTGTCAGCTTATGAGATGGCTGTGTTGTCCTGATAGATTTCTATTCTTCTTTTTTGAATGATCATGATGATTTGTATCTCTGTCTGAATTGCTGCATCTTTAGCTTAGCATATTTCTCTAATTTTTTTCCCAAAGTCCTGGTGTTAGTGTTCAAGTCCATTTATCAAGAAAAAATTGCGTTTGGATAACAGGTGCTATTTTTTATATTGACGATCTGATATGTGCTAGTGTCTGCGCTTTGATCGTGCCTTTTTTTTTTTGAGATCTCCACTGGTTCAGAAAAGCCGGTGGGCCAGCTTTGGCTTTTGAGGCTGTACTTCCTGCGATTTTTCTACTTTCGCATTGAGAAACTGATCTGTTGATCTTTGGAAACTTTCTTAGTTTTTTCCGAGAATTTTGCAAAGCTGCCACGAACTTGTCAGTGCTTATGTTTATTACATGGGCTAGCTAAAAAAAAACAATATGGGGAATCGCAAGTAAAACCGAACCGAGCTAAAACAACAATGAAACATAAAAGCTATAAAACAGGCAGACATCGCGTGTGAGAAGGGAAGAAAATAGGAAGCTTTAGGATTTTAAGTGATTAATTACGTATGTGGTGGGGCTTTTCCCCTTTCAAAGTCGTCTCAACGAATTTGTTAGTGTTGAATGAAATGGTTAACTCCTTTCAATTTCCTTGTTATATATAGGAGTGATGTTGTTTTGTTTGTTCTTTTGCCTTTTTTTAACCCTTGTTATTCGTTTTCGATTACCGTCAGGTTTAGTCATTGCCAGTTCTGAGATTTATAGCACGCCCATTGGGCGTACCAAATAAATAAATAAATAAATAATTTTTTTTGTTCAGAACTTGCACAACTTTCCAATGTCCAGCGAATTCTGTAAAGTCCCATTTACCTCCATTATCCTCGTTGCCACCAACGCATCTGTCCCCATTATCCCTAGCAGCAGCAGACTGGTTTGCTGGAATTTTGTCAGTAATTACCTTGGTTGTCCAGAATTGCTTCCTCTGAACTGAAATGGGCATGAGTTGTTGGGAGTTGAGGCTGAATGAAGTTTCATTGTCCTTAATTGGATACGATGGAAAGAGGTTTTCCGCTCGAAGCTCTGTTCAGGTTTTACACATTTCCTGGCGCTGGTTATTGCTACTCGGGTGGGGTGCGCAGGCTACTTGACTTGATGTTTGATGCCAGTTTATGCTGACCATGCTTGTTTCTTTTTCCTTAAATTTCATGGAAACTTTCTTCTCTGGCCTCTGTACAGGATAATTTCCTTTATGGTATTTGAATTTTTGCAGCAGGATCACTGCTCTATATTGATTTTTTTTTACTTTTCTTAACTTCGAACTTATTTCTGGCCTAATATTTTGAAAATGGGGAATCTTTCCAGTTTTTTCCATACATTTATGGTGCTGATTAGAATTTTGTGATTCACCTATGTGAATTATGAAACACCTGATTTTTTCCTTTCCTTCCTACATCAGCTCATAATGCGTTCGTTGGCTTCCTCTTCTTATTCCTTATTTGCATTTTTTCGTCCCATTGTATTAATTCTCAGTGCTGTTCCAGATGCCGTCGAACCCTGGTTTCCTCTCCGACACTAACATCGACACTCGTATGCTCATCGAAGGTGGCGTGGCGACGCTAGCGAACGGGTCCACATTTTTGAATGGTGGAATCGGAAGAGTGGACGTTGAGGGTGACTCGATTAGCTCTTCTGACGACGATTCCACCGGACACTGCCACTGGAGCGCAGAGGATTTGCGTCAGAATCAGTCCGAGGTGCGGTTTTTGTTCCTTTTTCTTTTTTTTGTGTAGTTGCGGACATTTGTTGATTTCATTAGGAAGAGTGCTAAGCGGTGTGCTTCATGATTACCTTATCGGGTAACAAGCAACTGTTTTTATTTTCTGGAGAACATCGGGTCATAATCGATGGGATTATCGCATCGGGGCGAAAGAACGAACGGGTGGTTTGCGAAAGGCCACGTGTTGTGTCATTATCACTGGGACAGTGCTCAGCAGGACGAAGTTCTGGCAGTTCTATTGATTCACTGAAGAGTTAGAGGCTGAGAGGCTTGAAATATGCCATTTTTCAAAAACAAAGCAGTCGGATTTGGAGACTAGGTTGGAATTAGTGGGTTTAGCCGTTTGCCATGGTATAAGGAGCGAGTTCTGGGTTCTGGTTTCCTACAGAATAGATAATGAGTAATGTACCTCATACATGAATCGTCAAGAAATTGCATCACTGTGGATTCTGAGTACGTTTTTCTTGAAATGGCATGATCTAGGTTAAAAATTGCCCACACCATCTCAGTCACGGTGGAAGATTGATCATGCGACCTGATGCGTCACTGAAAGGATGGGTAGTCTCATATGATTGCCCATGGGTAGCAGCTGGGTATAGACAGCGTCACGTATGAGTAAGCATGCTCACGGGTGCCAGGTAAAGAGTAAATTTGGGTACGTTTACATGTTTACCATGGATAATTGCAGTGTTACATTCGAGCTATGGTTTGTATTTGGCGAAAATAATTGGAATGAATTTGATGTTTGAGTGACCTCAAGGCTGAGTTCCCGAATGCCGAACAAGACCAAATTAAGCGTTTCATATCTGCTGAACTAAAAATTTCTGCTGGAACACGATAGATTAGCTCGAATTACTTCAAACTACTGAAATGCAAACATGGTCAGCTAGGATTGTATATGTAGATATGAACTCTACAAGGTATCTTTTAATAGGAAATTCTTGAAATTCAAATATGGCCTGTTGGACAGATCGAAATGGAGAATTTCTACTTTGAACAGCGAATATACGAAGGAAAAGTACTGTTCTGCAGAAAAAATAAAATAAAAGTGGGGAAATGGGATGAGCTGAAGCATTGAAACAGGAAATTGATGTTTACTTCATTAACCATTCTGAGACTGAACCGTTGAGATACAATCAGAAAGAAATTTTTTATTATCTGTCATTTCCATGGATTTTAGCGTAGTAACTGTGCCAATCCATTCTCAGACTGTTTCCTGTGGTGAATGTGACTTCTTTTTTTTGTCTATGGTTTGTTACCTTGCACCCTCATCCGGCTTCGAATCTCTTCCTCGTACAGTTTCTGAGTTGTCGATCCGGTGCTCTTTTGTCCATATACGTTTAGCTGCTCTAAACGAATAAATGCGATCAAATCGCTGAGCGATCGGTCCCACAATTTTGTCTTTATAATGGTGCCGGCGTCGACTGAATTTGTGTCGATCTGTGGGTTGAAGGACTAATGGATGGAGAGGGGAGGTTTCCGCGGAAATCCATGGGTGCATGCATAGGATTCGGGTTTTATTTGAAGGAACCATCCTTGTATTTGAGAGGTGCTTCCTGGATTCGCAAACTTCGATGTAGCTCGGTAGTTATTAGGTTGGTGCAAAAATAATGCGCGTTTTTCGTTGCTTCATTTTCGGTGCAAAAAACTTCCAGGTTTTCCTACAACCGGTATTAGAAGTTGTATATGATTTCGTAGTAAATTTTATGATCTTTTCAAATATCTTATGCATTTCGACCGAAATTCACGTTTTCGGTGAATTTTAAGCCCTGGAACGAAAGGCGCCAAAACAAGTTTTTTGCCAAACTCACTTCAGCAAGCTAAAACTCGGCGGCATCGCGGCAGGAACCGCTTGGAATACCATCATAGTTATGGCAAAGGGATTGTGAGCGAATGCATTCTGCCGAGCTGCTTCTGGGTGATTCGACTTGGTGTGCCTTGCTTCAAAGAGCATCCATTCAAAACAACATATTTAGTTTCGCAGAACCTTGCCGGTAATCGTTTTCGGACCATTCCTGCCATCAGTAAGAATGGGAGGATAAAAAAGCTGGACGAGTAGATGTGGCCCATACTGAACGAGTAGCAGATTGATCCTCGTTGAAAGATCTGCCTCGCGCCTTTGTAGTGGAAGAATTGCGACTAAACTTTCGGTCGCTTAGTAACAATATATGAAGTACAGACCCTCTTCGACAAAATGAAGTCCCTTGCTCAACTGCTGGACGGAGGAGATGCACCAAAAACACTCCCAGAAATCGAAGCAACACCAAAATAAGATCACGGCGACTTTGTGCTGAACTGCTGCAAAAATCGCTCACTGCAGCCCACCCAATCTTTCTCATTTTGGGAAGTACTTTCAAAATGTACATAAGTGAAGAAAATTAGAAACTCTACTGTGTGAGCCCAGAGTTGCTCAATAAAACGGATTCTTCACTTTTGCACAGCACCGTCTAGGCGCAGTTTGCACGACAGATACTTCACAGGCTAAAGCAACTGGGCTAGGAAGCTTCGACTCATACAGGGTGCGTGAAAAATATTGACCGCTTTAAATGGCTCGTGAAAACCACAGTATTTGGGATAAATGTGACGAGTTTTTTCATAACATACAGAAAACAATATAGCGAACAATATTAGACTATGTCCATCTAATTTTATCTACATCTTTAAAAGCAGCTCTACCGAAAACTCTAGAGAAGACCTAAGTGACGCGCCGTAGGGACAGTCGCCCATTTAATTCCTTTTTTCTTCTAGACAATCCATACGAAAGCCCATACTGTGGTGAGGTGTAGCACATGTATGCTCCTTCAAAGCCCTCATGTGGTACAATCCAACGGTTTGAAACTGGAGGAGTAAGGTTGTCACTACCTTGAAATCGAAGGGTTGACGAATAGTTCCTAGTGCAATACCCCTTCGCTGTCCTTACGTTGTAAGCTGGAAAAGAAATTCCTCAGAGAAGGAACGACCTGCTTCTAATCCTAAAATTGGTCCTATTGACCAGTACGAATCTGCTGAGCATCGTTTTTCGTCCATACTGTGATTTTGGCGCTAGAACCAGAGGAAATGACTGGAAGCTTCTCTGCGCCGTTAACGAATACGGAAACAGGGTTAAATCATCGGACAGACAGGAGCAGCTGGTAATTCTCATTAGTAGGTTTGTGGGGAGCTGAACATATGCTATTCGCTAGCATTGTTCCGATTTCACAAAAACTTCTCAGAAAAAATTTGAATCAAGTCAAATATGACTACTTGCATCGCATAGTGAGACCTTTTCCCGTCTTGTCTGTTGAGGACTGGCAAAATAGAGAGAAGACGGCCTGAATAGATATGTGCCTTAGTTTTAAATAGTTCCGTGGATTCTAGGCTATCGAAAGGTTACACTTGCTCTTCCATTCAATTTCGATTTTCTATATAATTTGAGTGTCACAAAAGGCGGTCAATACTTTTCACGCACCCTGTATATCATAATCAGCAATCCTCTCGCTCACCGATTACCACTTCATCGAGAACTTGGACGATTTCTGCCGGGAAAGTTTTCTCGAAGACTAAAGGGATACCAAAATTGCCCTCCGGGAGTTCGTCGATCCTAGAAGGCCCTGTCAAGATTGTACGGTAGTCGGAAAACATCTACCTTATTGCTGAAGAATTGCGGATTACAGTAGTTCCAAGCCCTCCGGAAAAGATTGATTTTGAAGAGAGTTATGAGGTTTGGAATCAAAGGCACGAAAACGCGCTTTTTTTTTGCACCAACCTAATATCTGTGATTACCCGGGGTTCGCCGTGATTCGATGGTCTCGGCCTGGATTTGTTAGCATGAAACCAGACCACCGTTGTGGCGTTCTGCGTATCCTAGAATTGCAGAGGTCTGCATGGTCATTTATACGAGCAATTTTCCCTGTACTTTGTCAATGTTTCATGGATTCTGGATCTGGTTTGAGGACTGCTTCAACGCCTGGCTGCTACGTAATTTCATCCATGTTCGGAGGGAAAGATTTTTTAATACTTAATTTGAACCTAAAATCAGATGCGCACATAAAATACTGTTGTCCTGAAGCAGCTTCTCTCTTGGAAATGGTCAAACTAAGCGATCGTATGGATTATTGTCCTTGGCAGTTGAGCGCTACTTGTCAGATAAGTGTAATCTTCATGCTGCAGCTTTCGCTTTCCTGTGAACTGTATAGTCTTGTCTTCTAACACTGGGATTTGTTCGCAACCCTTGTTCGGATAATTGTGTAGGCCTTGTTGCTGAAAGCAATGTCCCACCCCAGAATATTTTTCGAGATTTTTCACACAGTGAGAATTTTCAAAAAACGCCGATCACCATTTTGTCCATCATGCTGTGAAAAAATGCTGAAAAACCGGTTTTCAAGCCATCAATTTTGAGGAGATTTGGTCTGTGAGTGCGAGACATCTGCCACATACGCGGTTATGGTGGTTACGAGCGACGCATCTCTCCTGGATGACTTGTGACAGATGTCCAGTACTCATGCGAACTTTCTGCAAAATGAAAAGTGGGATGATCTTTTTTTTTCTTTGGCACCAGTGTACATAAATCATTGTGATGAGTGTCGCTTAACGATTTTAAGAGCATGAAAATCCGCAAAAAAGGTTGTGAATGGGGCCAATGCTGTAAGCAAGAGTTATCCAGAACACCTTTGATTTCTTTTCACACGGTACGGTTATCAAGAATACAGTGCAAAAGTGAGAACCTAAATATGCATTGGTGACGTGAGCAAAAAAAGATGAAGAACAGAAAGATGAACATTCGGCAGGGAAGAGTCTAAAATTATCATAATTTTGAGCGACCCTATGCACCTGTTGCAGCATTCAGGATGGATTAACCCTCAAGAAGATTAGTGCCTGAATAATGAGGAACCCCTCCCTCGTTCAAATTTTCCGTGCAGTCTGCAGACAGTGGTTTATGCTTGTTTTCTCAATTGCACTTTCATGGGAAACTTTACTATCTATGGGGTGTGGTGGTCAGCGATTAGAGCAGAGTTTAGCGTAAGGTCATGGAAAAGTCCGCGCTGGAGCCTGGGAATGTTTAAGGCATTTAATGGATAAGCGTGTCCTTTTTTATAGTAATGA
>KN767860.1:0-10634 GCA_000816745.1 Ancylostoma duodenale | reverse complement strand
CTGCAATGTATTACGGTAGTGTACAGTCGTACTACGGTAGTCCTACTGGCTTGTAGGACTTCTTCTATAAGGACATTTTATGTGGTAATATTAGCATCGTGCCAAGCGAATCGGAAAACAACGTCACCAGGCCTCTGAAAACGCACAGAAACTTGCGGTACAATTACACTAATTGCAGCTTACCGTAATCCACTCGTACTATAATCTACGGTGTTTTTGAGTACGGCTCATCTCGGATTTTTCTAGAGCTTTGTGGGGATTCTGAATTTGTTTAATAGTATCTTCGTGGGAATTTAATTAGTAGATGCGCGTAAGACGCAAATGCAGAAAAAGCAGGGGATAATTCATGGGGCCCCTAAGGAGCTCAGGATAAGAGGACATCCCATAGTTCCTAGGATTCTTGTCACACTATAAAGGGATTTTATCCTTGTTCACTAAAAATACCTCAAAATTATTACATCGTTCAGCATATTTGTTGGAAGACGGGTTAATTTTTACCCAGTTTCCGACAGAAACCTTACAGCCAATCACAGCCCAGCTACAGTACCCCACAGTATCTAATTTATTGCAGAGTCGTTCGAAACCGCCTGTGTCATCGAGGAAGACGTTGTTATCCATCCATTCGCGTTCCGTACCCACGCTCATCGTCATGGTGTTGATGTGTCCGGATGGGTTGTTAATGAGGTAAGCCGATTTCCTGCCTCTAGACATGGGGAAGATCTCTTCGGGGATATTGATCGAAGGGGCGGGACTAGTGGTGATCATAGCCAATTACAGCTCGCGTGAGCGGTATTTCGCAGGAGATGTCAAAATTTACGTATCTTGGCACTTTAAAGGTAGAATTCTAAACATGAGATGTTATTCCGTCAGATATTGTCAGAGGGTTTATTGATTGAAATGGGCGGGCCTTAATGAATGCAGCAACTAATCATAAATTTTTGAATCTAAAAATTCTTTTTTTTTTGCGCTTGGTTCCTGGAACAAAACCTTCAATGATTCACAACGATGAAAGAGGTTGATTTCAGTACTTACAAAAAAAAAACGGGAAAAGAAAAGAAGAAAAAACAAAGGAAACCTGAAACAAAGGGAGATTGGTGTCGAAGGGCGGGGTTTGAGTCTCACACCCAATCGCAGAATTTGCCTTATCTTTCCATCTCTCTCAAATAAAAAAGGATCTATCTATAACTCTAAACAGTGGAATAGGATATTTTTATGCAAATGCATACATTTTCGCAGGAAACCAGACGTGTAAAACTAGCACTGGAGTTGGTAGATGTGGGAGTGGCTTAATCTCTGCAGCCAATCACAGCCCTCGCAGTAAATTTATGTTAACAACGAGCTTTTGAAGGCGCAACACCTAGTTGTCCACCTTCACGGAGAAATGATAATGTGACTTCAGAACGGGGCGATTAACGTAAAACCCTTAGTACAGTAGTTTAGTACAGTAGATCCGCGGGGTACTGTAAATGGTCTTGAAAAACGGCAATTATTTTGCTTGTTTGATGGCGTACTAGCATTATTTACCCCAGAGAAAAAACAGCAATTAACAGGAGACGCAAAATTGCGTACTACGTACTTTTCGATGTATGGTCACAGCAGCGCTCTCCATTCTTTCGAGCACTTTCCGCTAAAACTAGGCCTAACCATTATATTTTTCCGACGCAACGATTTTTTTTGCAGAGTTTTCCTGAACAAAATTACTGAGCTGACATCAACAGCCGGGTGTTTAGTCTGTAATTACGGACTTTGCTCAACTGTGGAAAACACTATCCTTAATCAGTTAATTGGCGATTGCACGGGATTTAAATAGAATTCTACAAAGTACGCAATTACAGAAAGATCCCATCAGCTCGAAAACGTGTCTGTAGAAGGTTATTGCGTATTTATAACCCAGTTCATCAACAATTACGTCACATATGTCACAGAAAATTCGATTTACAACAAGGTTACGGTATGTATGCCTCCATAATTCTACCACATATCCTTCTTCTTATAAGGTTATTTGAGAATAGGGTTACTTAGATGTAATTATTATTAACACGGACCTTTCCACACAAATTATATGTTATTATACGGTAACATTCACAAAGCACTGATTCTATCGTTGTCGCAAAGCGGGGGGGGGGGGGAGGCGTAGAGATAACGCGTTGGGTAGAGACGCAGAGAAACAGACAGTAAAATTCGTGCAAAGTGAAGCAAAAGCACATAAATCTGGTTGAAGCCAATGAATTACTATGCAACTTGCATGCTAGGAGTTGCATACCATGCTTTTCCACGTAAGACCCTCATATCGATTGATTTTATTGATTTCCAGGATGAGAAAGGCGATGACCATTGGTTCCTTGTCGGACGACGCAATCCACAACTGCCACAGATGTTCGCACCGGTTCAGAACACATCGCTTGTAGTTCGCCAGGGAGATATGCTAGCCGCTAGGTATGTCCAGGGCCTAAGTGGCAAAACTAACGGGTTACTGTAGTTTCATAAATCACGTGATTGCAGATGCATTATGAAGAACGACGAAGACCGTGTGATTAAGATGGGACCAACTGGAGAAGATGAGATGTGCAATTTCTACATGATGTACTGGGCTGAGGGCGATCGGGTAATCGATTTATTGATTTTTTGCTTCTTTGACTTTACGCTGTCCAACAGGGGGTCTGCTGTGCGAATCAATACCTGTAGGCGTGGCCAACCAATAACAGGGCAGAGGGGATACACCAAAGAGCCAACGAAGCCCGCCCCTTTTTTTGATCTACAGCACCTTCTCACTTCCAAATCCTTAGAATTCATAGATAAACACGAGTAAACTGAAAATGAGAATTTTTTGGTGTTGTAATTCTCGTGTTTTGGTTCACCTTTAGGCATATTTTAGTAGGTAAACACAAACAAATGACACCAATACTTTTGCATTGAAGAATATCCTAGTGTGGGGTGTTGTACCTGAAAGGACGAGGGTGCGTTGCGGCCGAGCTCTATGATTGGTCAATGCATCTAACTGGCCAATCATAGATCCCCGTCGCACCGCCATTTCCAGATAGAACGCTCCACATCGATGTTTCAGGATGCGAAATATATGTGCGCGTTTTGCTGTTGAATATAGGGCGTTGTACCTGGAAAGACGAAGGGAAGTTGCGGTCGAGCTCTGCGATTGGTCAACGCGTCCAACTGGTCAATCACAGAGCTCGTCACACTAACATCTCCAGGTACAACGCCCCATATCGATGTTTTGAGATGCGAAAAATATGTGCGGATTTTGGTGCTGAGTGTAGGCGTTGTGCCTGGAAGGATGAGGGAGGGGTTGCGATCGAGCTCTGTGATTGGTCGACGCGTCCAACTGGCCAACCACAGGGGCCCATCGCACGCCATTTCTGGGTACAACGCTAAATATCGATGTTTTGGGATGCGAAATCTATGTTCGAGTTTTGGTGTTATCATGGCTTAATATACATTTGTGCGTTATTTAGTAAGTAAACAAGTAAATAAATCAACGGTATACGGAAATAATTCAACAAGTCTCACTTCCAGGTGCTCAAGGACAACACGTGCTTCTCGCCAGGCGCTCCCGTCTATCACTGGAGCTCAGAAGCCGGCCTCAACCATATTCCAAAGTGACGCGGTTACCCGTGACGTCACCGTCTCAGTACGGCGTCGCGCGACATCATGACACGGGCTGAGATGAGAGGGGGCTGAGAGACTGAGGGGGGAGAGTGAGTGAGGCAGAGAGAACCATCTATCTTCACACATCTATTCGTTTCATTGTATAAACATGTTGCACCTTTTCCGAACAGTCGCATTTGACTATCAGATATTACGGTAGCGAGTATTACGGTACGTTATACGGTACTGCGTTGATTTAATGAATTGTGATGTTCACTGTCACAGGGTTTTCGCGGAATAGTAAAGGACGCAGACGTGAACAATGGCCGTTAAACAATGGCTATTCCTAGGAAAATTAGTGGACTTTTGATAATTATCCCTAAGAATAATGTCATTTTGAAGGAGAACTGTACTCCTGGGAAAAAGTGCACGATAAGTCTATTTGAAGGATTACTAGCTGATTAATCGTAGCACATCCTGACTTTCGTGGGATCCTCAGATATTCTTGAACAGAGGAATGTGCGAAAAGGTCTGAGACAATCCTTGGTGTCTAGACTTCCCGGAAGTCCCTCAAATCCTTGCCCAATGCTAGAGAGCCACTGTTTGAAGTTTACGCAAAAGCTTAGTGCAGTATGAACAAAAATGTGCTTTTATGGTTGCCCATCCATCTCCTCACAATCTTTTTGGAAAGCGTTGCTGTCACTTGATGTCTTTTCTTTTGGCGCGGATCAGAACCCTCAGACACATGGGCTATTTCATCACTGTGGGCCGTTAGTGATTTTGCAGGATTTCCCTCCGAGCTTTCTCCTGTGGCATCACCAGAAATTGAGAGTTGGCCTGTTTCTTCAGACGAGGCTTCTCTTCCAGCACAACACAAACAGAGCCCGCAAAATTGTTGCATTCAGGAGAAAATGCCAACACTCAGAGGCAAGAGTGAGGACTGTCACGTTGACAAGTCCTCAAATATGATGGATTTTTCGTTTGATTGGTCGCTCCATCCAGCCAAAGAATCGAGTGGTCGTTTCCATAGTGTTTGGTAGCCGGTGAAGGCAACTAATCATCAAATATATCCTTGTACACATCCTTAAAGATTTTTGCGTTCATTTCAACGAAAATAGGAAAACTTCGCCCTCTCAGAGGAAATCGCAACAAATTCCGGATAACGACGCAGTGAGGCAACCACACTAGGTGTTTCAGAATCCTCACAATTTCCTTCATGTTTCCGATGATTGTAGACTTGCTCATACGTGAGAAGCTCCTCGTCGATGAATGTGGGCGTCGCGTGCGGCCCACAGTGAAGTCATACGTAGCTTCAGAGTCTAAGAGCTGTGTTTTACGCCAAAAGCTGCATTTATAGTGCATCAGAGTCCGATCTGGTCGGATAACAAAAGATACATATTATCTACATACATATATATATATCATATTATATATATTATATCTACATATCTACATATTATCTCGTCGGAAGAGGATCGATACGTATCCTTCGTTATAAGACCGTATCGGACTCCGATGAACTATACCTACAGCTAAAGAAAGGATTATTGAACGAAACTACTGCTGTTTCTCTGGTAAGGTGGTAGTATTTTTTTAAATTATTTATTATCATTAGCACTCGAGGTGCTCCACAACACGTAAGGAACGGATGAACATAATACCTCTCCCACATCAGAAGCTCAGAGCTCAACTTAGCGATAGCGAAAATCTTATACTAGGCTTTTTTACTGCGCGTATTAGTCAAGAAGTCAGAGTAGGCTGAAAAGAGGGGTTTCGCTCGTTATGCTCAAAATAACCTAGGTGTGACAAAGTCACTTTCCAGCGGTAAAGGACGGGCAGCACCCGGGCGAATGGCCTAACTTTCTATGCGTACCCAGACGGGTGCTGGCCTCTTTCAGCTGCACGAACACACCATTTCCCAGGTGTTTAAGCAATGAACAGCGAAAGCCGACCAGCCATGGTGAGCATAATTATTAAAACAATTCTATGGAGTAAATAAACGGACAAAAGCACTGCAGGAAATGCAGAATGGATCAAAATAGATGAGTAAGTTGAGCTGCAAGCTAAGTTTGTGCTAGAGGCATCTACCTGAGCATGACTTAGTAAAGAAATGATAACAAAATGAGAACACAAAAAAAAAACACAAACGCATGAAAGGAGGGAAATGTAGGAAAAGTGAATTATTTATACCTGAAGAGATCGTTGGCGAATGTGCTTTCATACGATTTCTGCTTGGTTTTTATTGAGGGACAGTAACTGTGTGTGTTGCTTGCTTTGTCTAGGTTCTAAAGTAAGGGTTTCTACGAAGTATTAACCATCCAAGCTACATTTCAATACCTTGTGAATAATCATCAAAGCTCCAGTTTCAAGTGTGTGAATTTTAAAAAGTACAATCCATAACCAATACTATTCTAAATTCTTCGATTTCTACATGCCTATGGTGACCTTGCTTAGATTCACGGCTTTCCTAAAGCTATTCTGTAGAATGATCTATTGCCTCTATTCGCTTTTCTTTGTAAATGTTCGATCAGTTCTTTGCCCCTAAACTGTACTACATGAAATAAACGTTTCACTTGCTCTCGATTGACAAACTGGAATACCATCAACTAGTATGCTAGTTTGCTATAGCGATTCTGTCGCACCCGCAAACTTCATCGAACTCCGAACGTCCAGCTTTCATCAAAAAGGTTATCTATAGGATGTGAGGTGGAGTAGAGTACGAGGTAATCTACCTCTCTTGGATCTGGCCCTGGATGCATGATTGAGATTACCCAAGGTAAAGGTGTTGGCGCCTCTGTTAGCGACGGACAAACTTGTAAATTTGCGTTAATAATGGGTAAACTGGGGGAGGGTGTTAACACGATTAACACGACTAACCTAGGGAATCTCAATGATGCATGCGGCTCCAGATCCACCATTGGAAGGATGGGTAATCTCATGTCCATGGGTAGCAGATGTGTATAGGCAAAGTCATGTATGGGTAAACATGCTCATGGGTGCCCACCAACGGGTAAATTTGGTTACGTTGACATGTTTACCTTGGATAATGCCAATGATGGATCCGAGCCCTGTTCAGCTGCACAGTGCACTTTATACTGCACCCCAATATCGACACTACCTCCCCCGCCCCTTTCGCGTCGCCGTTGAACCTAAGTGCTGCTCGACGTTCAAACAGAGCGTGATGTTAAATGCGTTGCGCAGCTGAACAGGCTATCATTACTGTACAGGGCACAAGCGCATTTATGTGCTCGTACGATTTTAAATTAAAGTCGAATGGGTGGCGCATCCCATAAAAGGACCCACTGATGCCGACCTTTTATTCCACACAACAAAGGGAAAACTAAGGAACCTTTATACCATAGAAAAAGTAAGTCATGCACATAGCCATATCACTCATTGACAAGGTTTTTTTGTACATAAAATACATGCGGACACACTGTGTCAGTGAGTGAAATATTCAAATGCCCTCCTCTCTCATAGCGATCAGGAGATCCAGCGCAACTTCGACATTTCCATCAGTGGACTCGAGCACAGACAAATTCGCCGCCTCATCAGTGAAGCCAAACTCGTTGAGCTGCACCAATTGCGACGCAAAACGCGATCGTAGCTGCAGGATGTGGTCCGATGGTCCTGGGTTTAGAGGTGGCTCGGGTGCCGCGACTGGTACAGGAATCGGAACAGGTGGTGGTGTCGGAACCGACGATGCTGGACGAGATGTGGTGCTCGTGCCACTACGGCCGGAGCCGCTAGGGACAGCGCCACCAAAAGCCAATGCCATGGCCTGGAAACAGATTTCTAGGTCCACACGTAGGTCAACATAAAAATCAATATTGAAACCCTCTGCATTATAACAATAAGAGTAAAATGGGTGGCAATTTGCCAACTATTGCATAATAATAGTGAATTTTAACCAACTATTCAGTAGTTTTCTCCATGAAACCATAGGAAAAAAAGTGAAAAATTTCAAAAAAGGAGAGAAGGAAGGAATATGAGATTAAAAAGAATACCTGTCTCAGCATTTCTTGAGTAATTTGAGGCGGCTCAGCTGGTGATGGCGATTCATCTGCCTGGACTCTTGGAGTTCGCTGAAAAAATTTAGAGTAGGCAGAATAACGCGATTTCCACCAGCATAACGTTTAGCTTGCAGCTCCTACGAGTCTATAAGAATGCCAAGAATTAAACGAGCTGCTAGCTACCAGAGGTGGCTGCCAAGCAATAGAAAATCATAGCCGTTCAAGACGCTGGTTTTATGGTGCTAGATGCCTCTTCAATATCACGCGAAGGTGCAGCTTCATTTAAAAAAAAAACGACAAAAACGCGAGCATTTCGGGTATGATTCCATTCTAACAGCACTTCAATGACAGCGCTATGACAACTCCTCCAATAGAAGCACATAATAAAGCTATCTTATTAATTAAAAAGAATTATAGTCCAATTATTTGTATCAAAATGCTGCTAAATCCAAAAAGTGCGAGAATAGATGCATTTAGGAAAACGTGAAGACTAACTTGCGAAGATCCCCTTCCTCTTTGAGCATTCTTCTTCAGCAACCAGTTGATCGCAGGAAGTAAAACGGGATGTTGTGAGTGGAATTTTCGGAGCTCAAATTACTTATGATGAGGTATTTCAACGAATACATTCATACAAGCCAAACGTTACCTTCTCCAACGACTCCTCATCACTAGGTAACGTCACCATGGCCTTGAGTACGTAATAGTCATTAAGAATGTGGCACGCAATGGGGTCTTTGCGCAGTTCTGGGAACATGTCCATGAATATTTTCAGGTAATCGGGCATGGTGACGTCAGCAATCAAACGAAGATGCATCTGCAACAACAAAGGCTCAAAAGATGAGAAAGTAGTGCGAAGGGAACCAATTACTTAAACGATAATAGAAAACAACGTACAAACTGTTCAAAAATTATTGAACTCACATATCCTGACTCCTCTTTCTGGACATAATCAAACAGACGATCACATTCACGTAGCATTCCGCTGTCACAGGGCTAAAAGAGCAAGACAGAAGGTAATAAACGCTAAATAAGCACCGAGAATGCGTAATATGCACCAATTATTCATTAGAAATGCGCGAAACCCAACACTGTGACCGTTTTCGCTCCGGGAAAGAGAAGGAATAAAATTTTAATCACCGCTTTTCCACATTCTCTAGATTGAATGGTGTTTACCCCCTCACATAGCCACTTCTCCACTGAAACTAAAGTGTTAGCGGCATTCTGAAGTCTCGTTTTCGAAAATTCTAGCTATTGCAATCATTATTTGGCTTCCATAACCTTGGTGCGCACCTATTAAGTAAATTTTCCACTTTTATCTCAAGCCATATATAAAAAAGTACCTTATTCATCTTCGGTTCCCCATCGTTTTGAAGTATCCTCAGAATATCGTTCTCACGAATATTATGATTACTGAGCAGCTCATCAGGAGCTAGGAATCTTCCAGTGTGTGACAGCACTACAAATGTATCACTGAGAGAAACAAAATGGAAGTAATAAATTCACTACTTAAAGGAATCTGGTGGAATGAGTGGAAGGATGAGAGAGACCACATCCATGAACACAGGAAACAAGACAATGTGGAAAATATAAGGAGGATAAAGGGGGAGCAAGCAAGCAAAGAAGACAAAGAAGGATAAAATAGATGATGAAAGAGTGACATACGACATAGGAATGCAGTAGCAAAAGTAGTTCTGACAGAAAACACAGTGTAGCAGAAAAATCACATAAAAATACTGGATAAAGCAAAAGATGGCGCCAGAAAAAGAAAAGAAACCTGTATGCACGACGGTCAAATTGCAAGAGAATCCATGAACTATTACTGTGGGAATTAAAAACTCGAAACAGAGCAACCGTATAGAATTTAGGATAATGGATATTCTTAACGGAAAGAGAGGGATCTTTTTGCCATATAGATATGACTGTCAAGGGTGATAAAACAGATGGAAACAAAAATATGGGAAATCACTCCAAGTCGTCTGTAAACAAAGCGGAATGCCAAAGATGAAAACGGTGGAGAGAAAAAAGATGAGGGTCATTCATTAGAAGAGCACAGAATCCCAAAGATTACCACTGCCAATAAGAAAAAAAAACTATGGTGACAAAGACATTCCCTGTGTATACAGAAAACGGCTTAAATTTTGAGAAAGCATCTGTTGTCAAAATTGTGGGGTGGAGCGACACTACATCGCAATAGCAATTCGCTTCCCGCTGAATTTGTTTGAAACCTCATGCAAGTATTAACTATATGGGTTGGGGTATAAACAAGAGCAAAATTTAAAAAAACCATATAGGAGGAGATCTATGAAAGATATGCCAAGAAACAACTACCTGAACGATGCACATCTTTCTGCACAATTTTCTTTATGACATCTCTAGCGGTAAGCGATTTCAACTCATCCAGTGGATAGATAGAGACTTCTCTGCCGAAATATACTTTCACCATCTAAGAGTAGAGAAATGTAACGATATCATTGATGAATTGCACATAAGTTTTGCGGTAGCTAGGGATTAAAACCCTGAAATAACCGAAATCGATTGATAAATGCTTTCATTGTACAGAAGTTCTAGCAGCAGAAACGTAACCGATGCTAAAACATGAACAGACTGAAATCAACGAAGGCATGCACCTTACATCCCACTTACGCCAAAGTGAACGACAATGCCTAACGAGTTCGTTTTGCACACTTTACATACACCGATAAAATGACTTTGGATGCTGAAAACAATCAGAACAATCCCCGCATTGAAAGCAACTATATATGGACAATCGTATTATACAGGAAGACCGGGAAGAAATGGGCAAGGAACCGGTCACTTGGTAGACAGTGCCATGAGCTTGGCGACCAGGGGGTTCTCGGGTGATTTCTGCCACTCCTTCTTGAGAAGTTGTTTCAGTTGAGAGAGGCGGTATGTTGGATGTTCTTGTTTTAAACTCGGCAGCATCTTCTCCTCGAAGGCCTGAAAAAATATGTGGAATCGGATCAACGAACAAAAGTCATTGGAACTGAAAACTTTCAGAAT
>KN767859.1:0-10255 GCA_000816745.1 Ancylostoma duodenale | reverse complement strand
CACAAGAATATCTACCGATTGTTCCTCGGGTACATTACAGTTCTAACCCGGGTATTTAGAAGTTCAATCCAATAGTGAGTACCCTTAAACTAACTCACAGTTTCTCCCGAGTTCAAGTAGTTTTGCTGCACGTTCTTTGCTCATTGTGAGGTTTTACTAGTGAATTATAAGTTTTGCAACAATTCATGCCATGCTCAGCTCGTGTTGGCGTTCCTGTTACGCACCCGTTTGCTGACGATAAAACTCCAATATCGTCGCCCTTTTGGAAAAACCAGTGGGCGCACTTTACGTCGCTCTTTTACGACATTCTTATTTATAGACGTGTTCCTGTCTACGACCCCATATAGGTTTTGGAGGAAAGCTGTAAGAAAAGGGGTGTGTCCCAGAGCAAGAAATCCGTCCTAGTTCAAAAGCTTATCCGCAACCAAAGATTCCTTGGATACGAATAAACTTCTAGACTCACGCTAGGATTTAGTGCTAAGTCCTCCTCCACGGCTAAAACTTGTTATGATCAAAGGATCATGGAGGACGTAGCTATCACATCGCAGCCGTCGCACTATGTGTAGTTGTTTATGCGAAGAGGGATATCGTATAAAAATAAAAATATATCTTGCATAGTGAGGAAAACATGAGGACTGCGCACTTTACAACGTGTTTACTGCAGTAACAGTTATTAATAATTCAATCGCTTCATAGCTGTCTCTCCATCGGCAGAAAGCACCTGTGACACTGGCTCCAACAGCGGATATTACCTATTCTTTGGTTTACCATCATTAGTTACGAGTTAACTCGTACCTCTACACTAGGTATTCAGTAAAAGTGCCATGTCTAGACTTGGGCATCCGTTTCACCAGTTCTTTGACGCTTTAAAACACATTATTGTTGATGAAATGGTAATCAAACTATTTCACGTGATAGTTGTCCATTAGAAATTTGGTCGTTTACTAGTCCCCGCCTAGCGATTGTATTCCTGGTCATGTGTGATGAATTGAATAGTTTTGTGTTGTTTTTATCATCAGATGGTGACACCACATGTCTACAGGCCATTGTCAAAGTGCAATTGTCCTTATTGTTGTCAGTGACACACCTATGGATCGAAAATTAGCCTGGATGACGATCATAAATCGAGCTATACATTCAATGGTGACAGTTAGCCCTTGGAGTTTCGCGTTCCATGAACTTTTGGTGATTTTAACGCATTTAGGCTTTAAATGTTGTACATTTTCATTTTCTCGTTAGTACTAAGTCATTTCACCTCAATACCTGGTTTCACTGGTGTCGTTAATGTCACATGACATGATATTTTATGTAATTGGGTACATTCTGCATTGGTTTCTAGTATGAAGGCTGTATGATGCCACATTAATGTTAATGACACCAACATAACTCTGTGCTGTTCGTTTGCGTGATGGTTTTATACACAGCTGGGGAAAATTCCAGAATAGCATCCAGTCCTGGATACTCGGCTTGTATTCTTTCCTCGATCACCCACATAATTTAGGCCTCAGGTGGCTTTTCTGTGACCTACTTCACAACGTGTACTTACAAGTTATTTTTCTAATTTACCCATTTTTCACATACATATTAGAAATGTTTATAGTTTATTTACGTTTATTTTTGTTCATTTACTTTTATTTACTCATCCATTTATTATTTGTCTATTTGTCTGTTTACTTGTTTACTTGTTTGTTTTACTTGCTTACTTATATAATTTACTCAGAGTTGCTTCAGGACTGAAAAATGGGTATTAATACTTGATAAGGTTATTCTAAGTTCCTCTGAATCTCCTGGATTTTTTTTTCATGCAGACACAAAGACATGAGTAAGTACGTAATTACTTGTAGGATAATCATCGCCTAGATCCAGGTAGGAAGACCTTATTGTAGCAGGAAGACCTTATGGTAAAAAGACTTTATTATAGTCTTGACCGCCGATTTCGGCTTTCCTAAATCCAAAACAATGCATGACTTTCCCTAATAATATGCATTTTTGTACATTATTTTAAATTGCTACCTTTTTTTATTCCTTTTACTAATGTTCCGGCACATACATTAGTGCTCATACATGTACTAATCAAATGGAATAAAAAGTGTTGTCTGCTCCTTTCCGGCCCTGTCCTTGGATTCTTAACTTCTCACCCTATTTCTCTATCGACGCATTTTTTTTTGGATTTTTCCCAGTGGCCAATCCACTTGGCCAACTTAATTAATAGTTACGCGTTATCTGCTATGTGGCATGTTTGCCTTTTTTCTTTTCAATTTCCTTATATATTTTTCCGCGTTCTAACGAGACTTATTCTCACTTGTCTGGTGGCCCTTCGTCTTGGTCAATTTCCACACTTCACGCCTGTTTATTTATTTATTTATTTATTCAATTTATCTAAATATCGCATATGCAATCTTAAACTTTGCAGTTCGTCATTCCAATTCTTTTCAGATAAAAATTGAACCTCGTCTCACCTCCAACATTCATCTATAATGTCGAACACCAAGTCTATGTCTCTAATAAATAGGTGAATAAATAAATAAGGAAATAAATGAATAAATAAGCAAGCCCTCCTCATTATCTATAGTTTTTTAATAAAAAATTACCGTTTCAACTGTTTTATGAGAAGCGAAATGAAGGTTGAGGTTGTTGGTTCTGTCGTTTTGTGCCTTCAAGCAGAAGTACTACTGAATCTTCGGAGAAGGTCAAACAGTAGTGACTACATTGATTCATCCCATTCATTCATTCATTCACTCTTAATATTCGTCGCTATATATTAACCAACAATCACGTGATCATTGTGATCTCAACCAATCAATATTCAGATGACAAAGCGGCCAATCGACGGCGATATCGATCATGAACAAGAGCCGCCAACAAAATCACCGTGTCTAGCCGACGGCGACAATGACGGTACGTTCACTTTGAGGCTAATTCAGGAATGCAGCGGCAATCTCATCCTCCTGCGTCCTTGGCCTTTGTGGATTCTTTTTACCCAAAGTAGATTTTAATATGGTACGAGAAGTGTTAATGAACTCTCCAGAGAGTATTTGTCCTTGAAAATGTTTCTAAAATTAGAGTTCAGACAACGAGAGTACGTGAATTTGTGTGTTGTGTCGTTCGACGTTCAACAGGCTCTGATTGTTCTTTGTGTGTGTCCTTAACAAATTGTGAATTACGGGGCAATTACGCTACGCCTGAACTAATTGATCTTTAATGGGGTCCTTTTTTTGCTCAATAAATTACGTCTTCTTTAATATGATTATACTATTAAACACATTTGCTACTGAAGTAATAAGTACTAAAATTTTGTTCTTGAGTTTAGACTTTTTTGCTTGACGTATTAGTGCGGAGCATTGGCTAGGGTATTTTGATATTTCAGTGATTTTTTCATGTTCAAAACGTAGTGTAGTATCGAAGAAGTGAAGCATTCCGCGGGAAGAGCGCTACTCCGCCAAGTTTGAGAACGACGCGATGTGCTATGTGGTTGGGATTGACTGGGGACCAGTTCTCGTCTGGTATATCTTCACGCTGCGGAGCCGCGACGTTTCTTTTGTGCACCATCCAGCAGTGAGGAATGACCTCGAAACTTCAAAGGAAAAAATAATGCGGAAATTCAGTTTCGGTGTTATCATTTTGTAGAGTTTCGACGCGAGTACGTTAGGTACTGTAATGCCACAGATACGGTAGCACGGTGTACAGTAGCACGGTGCGGTATATGGTAGAAATAGTAACTTCCAGAATCTTCTCAAATTATACGTTTAAGCATAAATTCGCACGCTGATTTTGAAAATCATATTCGTTTTGAGGTACAGCACCATGTCCATAAGCATACTAGAGAATTATTGCCGAAAATAAATAAAAATGCTAGTCTAGGCAGGAAGTTAACATACTGTAGCGGAAGCTTCGCACGATTGCGGTAGGATTACCGTAGACAGTAATTTAAGTGATCAAATTTTGGCGAGGAAATGTGATTTTCATCCAAAATAATATTAATTAACGCGAGTAACATAATAATTAACTCTCCTGCTTGAGTTTTGAGATGATTACGAGCAGTACTGTGTACCGTAACCCTGAAGGATGTATTACTGTACAAAATCGATACAATATTCTTCAGCGTGTAACAGATCTTCTATGCAATGTTCCACCAATTTTCTTGATGCTAGTGGGCTCGGCAACATGGAAAAATGTCGGAAATTCTTCACTAGCATGAAAAAAAAATTTTCTTTCCGCTACATATGGAAAAGGTTTTTGGTCATCCTCGAAATTCTACAGTTCTGACGTAACATTTGGTTAATTTCACTTTTTCCCCTGTTTCCGGACTTTTGTCGCTCTGACGTAGAATTTGTTTGATTTCGCACATTTATTTCCTCCTACTTCGCCCACATACGTTTTTCTGTGGAAACAATAGTCAGATGAATTCAGATGAATCCGATAATTTTTTTTCCAAGAATTTCCAGGATCTATTCTTATCCATAGAATCGCGTGAGCCTTAGTGAAGAATCATCTTTTCAGTAATCAGTAATTATCCATGGGCGCCAAGTTCCGCATGTCAAGTGTTTTCCTGCTCAGAAACAGTTCCGGGGTAATAAATTTCCTTAGTTTATTATGTGTGAAGTATGTGAGGTTATTTAATCTGACGCCATGCTGCGAGGAATTTCCGTGAAAACAGGTCGGTAACTTGTTCTCTATCGCAGTTGTTGACGTCAGTCACACAACTTACTGTTTACCAATTTTTATCGTGTGTCTATGCGTTTCTGAAATCATTCGCACAGTTGTTCCCAGTGACATCATGTACACATAGGAGCCATTCCAGCGACATTTTCAATGTTTTTCCCTGAAAACCCCAAATAATCCCTATAACTTCACGAATGGACATCTGATCCTCGTTATTTGCGTAGTGGGCGGAGCTTAACGTGATTAGTTTATTCGAATTTCATGACGTGCATAGACTAAACATCATGCTAATAACGCTAAACTCGGCCGCGGTCGACGCTCTCACTTATGCTCAGCTGATCTTTCTGGACTATTATAAGACTCAGTCGCAGGGTACGACACTTCCTTATATCGCTGGGATATGTACATATATATCCCAGGATATTTCTTAGTGCTATTTCTTGGATGGGTAGTTGAACCTTACTGCTGACGTATGTAGGCTCATAACTTTTTAGCTACTTTATTTGTCGCGTTTTCTTGCTACACAGAACTAATGGGAATCTGATAATAGAAAGATCCACAGATGCGACGAACCATCGAGAAATCCGGAAAATAGTCCACGCCCACAGGCTTACATTTCAAATTGCTCACTGTTTATTTCGTGCACTTGTTCACACGTTTTGCCTGTTCTCTTATACTAGGTTGTGAGCCAGCCCAGCTTGCTTCAGAAGTTTCAGGAATGCTGTTTTAGGAGTTTCAGGAGAGAACTCTACAGGGTGGGCCAAAAATACGGTAACAAAAATAGGAAATAACTTTTTGTCCAACCAATTGCGCGCCGAGGCTTGCGACTTCACTTGTTGTGTTAGGGTCTCATTCCTAGCAGATGGAGGATATTTCATGATGTTTTCTTGTATTATCTTCGTTAGGGGTTATTGAACATAAATCATGTGACAGTGTTCCAAATTGTTTCAAAGATCTTTTTCTGATTGCCATTTTCTTTGTCGCCATATTTTTGTCCCACCCTGTAAAACTATAGTAAATCCAAGGAACAAATTATGCATATGGTCTATGGACACATCCACGAATTGTGGATTCTGCTTGAAATGCACCGTTTCTTCCCCATTTATGCATAGAACGTAGATTTCTGCATCTCATTTGCAGATATTTTGCGAAAATGTGAGCGCTGGCAGGGAAGAATCAAAATGGGAACACTTAGGTCAGGCCACGTCTACGTTACGTATTTCCTTGGCTCGGTTACTATTAGATATACCACACTGATTATTTACTTATTCATTTCCATGCACTTAAATTTACATTACATGATGAGAGCTAAGAAAAGTTTCTCAGAAACTGTTTCTGTAGTGGGCAACAGCATATCTCGTGCTTTTCGTTCCCTCAGGATGGCGCGGTTTTGATTGTTACAAGACTTCGGTGAAAGATACTTATATATGTACATGCTATACAGTGGATATCGAGGGCTGCAACTCAAAAGAGAGGCGTGGCAAATCTCTATGATTGGCTGGTTTTATGAATTGACAAATCGCATGGGCCTATAGAACCGTCTTTTCCACGGCCGACATGCATCATTGAGATTACCCAGGGTAAGCGTGTTAATCCCAGTGCTGGTTGTATGCAAACTGGGGGCATCCACACGTTTACCCTGGGTAATCTCAATGATGGATGCAGGCTCAGGTGTAACGCATCACTTCTCTGTGCTGTAAGACTTTATGTAGTAGTACCACCGTTTTCAAATCAAGAAATATTGATGAAAATGATAAAATAATGAAGAAAATAATATAAAAACAATATATCTATCACACCTAAAAGCACGCTTTCACACTCGGCCGATCTTACGCCCCCCAGCCCCTCCTCCACCCCCCCCCCCTTCCCCCGAGAATGGATCGCCAAATTTTTGAAATTGCTTTAAAATACGAACAAAAATCTTGTATTAACTTATTTTCAATTGTTTATCTTTGTCACTATTCTTAAAATAGTTCTTATTAATTATTTGTCATTGTACTTGATATTTTTATTAATTTTATTTCCCATCTGGGTCCCCAAAGCTGAGACCCCACTTTTTTCCCGCTCCCCCCCCCCTTCCCGCTCACTTTCTGCGTCCGCCACTGGTTTCTATGTATTTGAATTAGTGATATTCAGTGATTACTACTTAATTCTAGTCTTCACGATGGCCTTTGTAGAGAAAACTCGTCAATTCGTTGTACGCAGTATAAAAAATAAGGTAAACCACGTTTCGGTTGTCTATGAATTCATTGCTTGACTCATAGGACATTTTTTGATCATCTGACAACGGACCTCGTGATTCTGATGACACTACGACGGGTTGAAAGTTTAGTTGCTCGGCTTTCATACGTAATTGGAGATGGCACTTGCCGTCGACGTCGCTGCCGACCAAATAATCACGGTGTTCAGATCACATTTCGCAGTCCTGCTGTCTCATTACTTTTTTAAGAACGCGGCTTGATTGCTGTGTGAAGTGCCTGCAGTTTTTGGAGCGCTGAAACGTTGAATTTCTGGTCTCAAAGGATATATGCAACAAAATGAAGAAAATAATGCACTTTCACGCCAATTTCTCCCTTGATTTTTGGATTTCTCGCCTTCAGAGACTTGATTCTAATTGGATGTGGGTGTGTTTTTGTTTGTACTTCAGGAAATGTTGCGCATAGGCCTATTTTTATAAATTTATATTCTAGCTCCTTCTCATTTCCCAATTATTCTTATGTTTGCATGGTTCACTTTCATTGTTTGGCGACCTGCTGCCTTGAGGATTTCAACCTGCTGCCTTGAGAGGCAAGAGTTCCAACTCATTTCTGGAAGCAACAAAAATAGCATAGGGAACTAAATTATACGATCTGCTCGGTTATGGTAACTTTCATGGAAAGTTTTTGTTACTACTGGACTTAGCGGTAGAATCTTAGCATTTCGTCAAGGATTCCTCTTCAAAAAATGTTTTTTAATTAATAAGAAATTGACCTCATTTTCTCCTCAAATTTCAATCCTTACTGCAGATCAGAATAGCAGCGGTCTCGACTTGATATCATAGCACTACATCTTGCATTACTAGCAAACACCACTCAAGCAGTATAAAGGGGTGTGGCACTGAGTTATACCGCTGTCAAGGATTTGGAACAGTTGACCAATTTATTAGAATCAGGTATATTTCTTTTATTACCACCAATGTACAACGGGTCTAAATTGTAAAGTAAGTAATCACTAATCACTCGATTTTGCATTGAAATTGAAAAAAAAAACCAAATAGGGAGTACTTCTTTATGTATGTCAGGATTATTGACATTCCATTCGGTGTATGATCCTCATATGGATTGTATGATGTGAATTACGTAGATATTCTTATTTTTCTGGATTCTTCGCTACGGGGAAAATTTGTAGTCTATTCAGGCGAGGTCGGGACATGAAAGCGTGTTAAATTTCACTGCCGGTGAAGTATTATTGAGAAACTTCGCGGGTTATCGTTTGACGCAAAGTCGTAAGAAGTTCAAACGAATTTTGGATGTTTTCAAACCTAGTTTTGCTGTCAACGTTGTTAAAAATTCGAGAACCAGCGTCATCTTCCAAGCATGGGTTGGAGTATGCAGAAAAGCTTCTTGTATTTACCCAAAAGTCTTGCATTCCATTCCATTCTTCCCTATTATGATTTGCCCTGCTCTTCCTTCTTTCTCTAGATATCTTCTCTCCCAGATGAATAGAGTTCAATCCTGGAAGTAGTGTTTCATGTGAGCTGTCCTGAGATTCCGGAGAAAGTTCTGATCTATCTGTCCCTCCCAAGTAGACGAATTCTCCGGGAAAAATGGATATACCTACATTGTCAGAACAACTCACCCCATTCAAGGATGGTAAGCGCAGGTAAAGATAACAAGGTACATCTAACAAATGTTGTTCGGATAACTCGTCTTTTCTGGATAACCAAGAAGTTTAGAACCTTTCCTAGAACGTTCGTGGTTCCGCCATTGATATTCCCTGAGTCATCGCATTTACAGCAGACAACCTCCTGATTTTAGCAATAAAAACTATGAGAAAATTTTCAGCGCTTCCTTGTCCTTTTCTTTCTCGTATACTTCTGAGTTTATAAAAATGAATAAAAGAGTTAATTATCAAATGAACTTATGGTCATAAATGTCATACGCTTTAGTGGCTATGAGAATTTCCATTATTGCTGGCCGCATAAAGCCAGCAGGGTGTAGTTGTTCCAAAATAGGAAAACTGCGAGCAATAATTCACATTGAGAACCCCACCTTTCCTCCGCACGTCCATGCGACACAGCCGAACGTGTACCTCTAGCTGTCACCAGTAATATGGCAGAGAAAATTGGTGCTCTGAAACGCATGTTCTTCGAATGCAACCCAGTTGTGGCTGCATTTAATCGCCGTTAATGAGTACCTGGAAAGTGTACACTTGCGAGTCTGAGGGTGGTAAATGCACTTCTTTCTCAGTTTTATGCTAAGTGCTCCTGGCCTTGAGGTGTCTGGCAGATCTTTGGATTTGGAAGATCTTTTCCGCCATATTTTGTGGAAATTTAGTGAAATTCCTTTTAAAGGTATCCGTATGCTGGATAATGCGCTCGGAGAAGCTAAATATCCTCCGAGTAAAAAAAAACTGAAGGTGCCTTTGGATTCAAAATTAGAAGCCAACGGGAACTGCTTCCTTGCTCGTTCCTAAGTGAGTAAAAGTTTACTCTGTACATTATTATTAGGAATGTAACCATGTACAAGTTAGTCTGCTGTCGATTTGAAAGGTCGTAGTTCTTCCACGTACTTGGTATGGCTGCAGAACCAATTATTTTCTCGAAGCGTGATTGTACTCTTCTTTATGCTAGGTCCAAATGCATAATTGAGATTACCCATGGTAGACATGTTAGTGTGCTCAGATTTACCCCTTACCTGGTGCCCCATGCATAACTGAGGTTACCCAGAATAAAAGTTTTCACAGCACAGAGTTTTACCGATCGTTAACGCGGTCGTCAACACGTTTACCCTGGGTGACCTCCATGATGAATCCAGGCCCAGCATCCATCGACATGTTTAACCATATATGACCTTGGGCCGCATGCATCGTTGGGATTACCCATGGTAATCGTGCTGACAGCAGACATTTGCCCATTTTAACATTTTATTTTAGCACGGGTTTAGCAACCTTTTAACCTGGGTAATCTCAATGATGCATCCAGTCTTTTGACCATGCCCAGCTGTTATGCATGGGTGGCCATGACCATGGGTATTAGATTACCCACCTTCACAATGAATATATTCGGACACTGTGCGTGAGCCAAACCTACAGTAGTTGTGCAGTATACGATTGCCCACCCCCCGCCCCGCCCAACCACTACCTTTGAATTTGGGAGGTGTCCGATAAGATTTTCGGAGTATTATGTTTGTTTTTTTCAGAATAAGCCATTTTTTGCTTTTTCTGGCAATTTATAGACTAAATCCAGCCCGATTTTAGCCTGGAACGCCAGGATAATAGGGTTCCATTTTGGATTCACTTGCAAAGTCTTGCAGCATTGCAATCCTGAAAACGTCTCCGAGCAATTCTCAGGCCAGACCTTTGAAAAAACCATGAGAACCTATTGGAATGTGCC
>KN767852.1:0-18418 GCA_000816745.1 Ancylostoma duodenale | reverse complement strand
AAATAAGTGTACGCCAAAGGAAGGAATAGTCTCCTATACATACCCCTATTTACAAAAAGTCATGCCAGCCTTTCCGAGAAGAGATCGCTCTGCGGAACACTCACAAAAGCATTCATCGTGCTAATGACTGCAAAAAGTAAACCACCATGAACCAGGATAAATCAGGGTGGACCTAACTGTATGAGGCACTTTTTGTGCGAATTCTAAACTTCCAACTTTGCAGGGTCTAATTCGGTCCCTGGACGAAGACAGGAAGAGAAAAATCTTTCAAGGTTGTTGTTTAGCAGAATCAGCTGCTGGATGAAGCCAGGAAGAAAAACGGCCTCCACTACTCTAGATCTCGTTAAATTCATTGGGACTGAGATTGCGTAGACTCTACGGATAATCTACATTTAAGTAGTGCCTGAAACAAAGATCTCTCGCAACTGCTCACTGCGAACTTTCCTTCCAGAGTTTTCGTAAATAGTATGAGTAAGAAATGAGTGGAGCGCAGAATTTACCTCATCAACAAGCCCTCCTCGACTGGTATTGATGATGAATACGCCTGGTCTGCACTGCTTCAGCGTCTGTTCGTTGATGATGTGCCGGGTCTCGTCGGTTAACAAACAATGCAACGAAATCGCGTCGCTCTTCATCAACAAATCATCGAGGGCATAACATCTGCAAGTGATTTTCTACATCCATACAGTGACTGTACAGTAAAAAGTGCTAATCCAGGAATCGCAGTAGACAAAGAAATGTAGTAAAGCGAAGAAAACCTGATTGGAAGAAACGTGTGGGAATAGCACGAATGGGAGAAATGGAGGAATGCGGCTACCTTTCAACGCCGAGCGCTTTTTCGAATCCGTCAGGTACGAACGGATCGTAGAATACGATGTTCATTCCGAATGATCGAGCACGAAGAGCGACGGCCGTTCCCACACGCCCCATTCCGATGATGCCAAGCACGTCACCACGCATTCGTTTACTACCGCCGGCTACTTCTCGGACGTGCTCCGCACCGACAACCTGAAACGATCCACGAATATGAATGATTACGGACAACGATGGAAGGGAGTAACTCACCTTTTTCCCCTCACTAACAGCTTTGGCAAGCCAATATGTTCTCCTGTAGAGATTAAGTATAAGAGACATTGTGAAGTCGGCTATTTCTTCTATACAATCGCCTGGAGTGTGACATACGGCTATCCCTGAACAAGAAATTCGATGAGGACTGTGGAGAATCCTTTCGCAAGTGGAAACCATCCAGAAACATTCGGGACGGGGAATGGTCATTTTATGTGGGAGTATTTCCGAAAAAAAAAAGCGCCACCAGCAATAGATTTCGATTTCGCTCTTAATTCGCTCCTGAGCAGAAATCCCCTTTATAGCCAAAAAAAGAATCAAGTATTAACGAATTCCAAACTTCTCCAGGATAGTGATCTATCCGCAATTTGCTTGAGAATCTAATTCACTAAATGGATCTTAATCCATAAAAATCCGAAAAGAAAATTTTTCCCACAATCACTTCGAAGTTGCAGATTAATTCACAGAATATTCTCGCCGACGTACCGCGTGCATCCATAAAACCTGTCTTATCGACATCCAGAAAAATATGCACATGCACTGGCATATGAGAAAAGGCTAGCACTCAGTGGCACCGATTTGGAGGGGAAACGATGTCAGGGTGACACTTCCAAGCGGTAATCGAGTAATTAGCCAAGAAAAAATCCACGAAAGTGTGCAAGTCATTTGTTAAAAGCGTCTCTATGAAATGACCCCCTAGGATCGCTTATGGGAATGAAGTTTTTGCTCTTCTTGAGAGAGAAACTTGACAACAAAAAGGCAAATTTAACTTATTATTTAATAGTTGCCCTTAATAATCTTAGTTTACACGTTTACACCGCCAGGTTTCTGTAAGTAGTAAACTGGAAGAAAAAATTATGGATTTGTTAAACTAAGAAGTATTGTAGCTGATTTATTCACAACCGTAGGTCCGATAATATACACGACTACTTCGAGCGCTGGTGAGAAATCATTCAATTTATGTTGAAGGAACTAGTAAACTTCAAAGAAAGAAAAACTATGCAGTCGTTTTTCAAGCCGTATTTTCCAAGAATTCGTGGAAAATGGCCCTTTTTCTGAGCAGTACATTTCATAGAAAATTGTGTGAGATTTTAAAGGCAGAGTGCGTTTTAAAAAGCACAAAAGATTCCCATGGATAAATGTCAATACCCACGTTCATTCAGCTACTCATATGAATCCCAATTTTTTCCAGAATTCTTCCACAGCAAGATTTCGAGAAAAACCTAAAATGCAGTCCGCTTCCAGTCTTAATTAGCGGCAAAGGTACCACAGACGATTTATTCAGGCCTAAGCCGACGTTGTTGAATCTCTAGTCACGCGCAGCAAAAACAATCCCCAGTGCAATCCCCGAAAGAGTCCGAGATATCCGTGGAAAGAGCACCTTATCATTTATGCGTGCCTGAACTTTCCGTAAGCTCATGCGGGACGCGGGCTGAGTAACGGCGGGCCAGTGAATGGCGATGTCCCCGTTTTGCACTCTTCCACCTCGCAATGTGCTCCCTCGCTCCAAATGAAGGCTCGTGGAGTGGAGTGTTGCGAATCTCGACGTAAACAATGCGTCTCACGCAATATGCCCAAACCTCCTAATCGCATTTGCGTCCATTTCTGGTGAGTGAAAGGACGCGCGCGCTGTGCTGCTGCTGGAGGGGGGGGGGTGGCTAGTGGCCTCCGGCATTTATTACTTAGTCAATAGGGAAGCGCGATCTGCTCGTAATGCATACACACATACGGCTGGAAGCGAACACTATAAAAACACCTTTTAGACAGCATGAAGCACAAGAAGCTGCCAGGGATTACCTAGTTCCGTAGCCGCTTTGACGTCGATGTTGTCGAAACCGTAGCCGATCTTCACCACAACCCGCAATGCTTTGAACTTCTCCAGATCCTCCTTTTCGAGTTTGATCGAGTGGTACATCAGAGCCGCCACCGCCTCGTTCAACACCTTAATCAGCAGTACTAAGTGTGCAGATGGAGTAGTTAGTAGTAATTCTAGTGTTGTCATTCTGCTGCTGAGGCTAAGCCATTCACGGAGCGATAATTAGCCAATTTCAGGATTGGTATATTGCCATGCAGTGAATGTAAAATGAGGCTGCGCAGGCGCATTCGTGTCAACCCAGTCCGTTCCATATTGAAATGCACAGTTATAGGTTGGAGATGCTTGCTGTGTGTATGTGTGTGTGATGGGTGCAGGTGTTCGACGAGGCAATCGCCATGTGGACCATCTGCCTGGACGCGCGGCCCGGCGGCGGCGGCGGCTCGTTCTCGCCCGCGCCGTCGCCGTCGCCGCCGCTGCTGCAGCTCATTATGAGTGCTGCGACTTGTTGTGGGTATCAGAGTGATTCGCGTGAATAATTCGCGCAACGCAGAAGAAAATCAATGACAGAGGAGGGCCGCATGAGGAACACGGCGAAAAGGCGCGCCGAAACATGACCCTCATGTCAAGCGCGATGAGTCCAGAATCACATTTCGCCGTATGCCACACGCACACACACACACATATTGTCCGACCCACACTGTGTCTGCGGGCTGCGGACGTGTGTGTGTGTGTGTTCATGTGCGGCGCTCGTACGAATGACTCGCGATTATGCCGACTGACGAAATGCACACATACACACACAGAAATGCACGAGCAAATGCACCGAGAACAACGCTAACGATACTGACTTTTTCGTGGATCTCGTGTGTGGATTGCGCATCGCAGAACGCAACCGTGGCCACATCCTTCAGTAGAGGCATCTCGATGGTGCAGTCTCGGCCATCCAGTAACGCCACCAACGGCCGTGCACCGGCTGGTCCGTTCATATTTCGCGCCGATGACACTGCAAAGCGTGGACGTTCACGAATCAGAAGGAGAAAAAAACTATTTAAATATAGTAAAGATCTAAAGTGCTAGTAATACAGTAAATTTTCAGGATGTCGCCTCTCTGCAGAGCGTTCCAGGAATTCCTCTAGGATTTCACTCACTGTCAGCTTGGCAAATGTCCAAGCATCTAATGCTATAAATAAAGGATACCAAAATAACCAAAATAATTTCTAATCAGCTCAAAATAGAAAGATAATAACCGAAAACCTCCAAAAAATGCCCTTAATTGAGGATCCAGAGACGGTAGCGTGTGAAGTGGGGAGCGAAATATTTGAACGCATTTTTATACTCACTGAACCAGAGTGCGTTTTAGCAGCAGCGTGCAAGTACAACCGAGGAAATACAAAAAGAATGGCGGGATTCTTAAAAATTTATAGTCGCGTCTGGTTTCTAATCGAAACGGCTCGAGAGTTGATTAATCCGAAATATGCATTTCATCCCTGATTGCAATCCAGGAATTTGCGGATCAGCGTAGAGACGCGGATAGTGGAGCGCTCGAGTTGAAACTTTTGTAAGTGGCGATGTAAGAGGGAATAACAGCAGAATAATAGTAATTGTAATAATGTTTGAAAACAGCAGAAAAAAGTGAAATGTGTGTAGAAAAAACTGACTGGCGATGATGCCGTGAATGTTCTGCGGTCGCTCGACGGGCAGTAGTGGCGTCGTCGGCTCTGCGCTCAGTGGGCAGGGGCTCGTATCTATAAGGCGAACATTTGTTAATTGAACTCCGGCAGCGGTTGGTAGGAGGAACACGGAGGGCAGAGGGGGCGGGCAGACGAGGAAGGAGGAGGGCGAGACGAGGAGCAGGGGCGCGCGGCCGCCGCGTTCACACCACACCTCACCACCCGTACTCCTCGCGCCAACACGACGAGCTCCCCTCATCACCTCCCCCCGTCGAGACCCCCGTACCCCGTCAACCCGCCCGTCACCCCATCTCGTTCCGTCCCGTCCGTCGCACATTAGCAGCAGCAGCACACCTGCGCTGCTCGTTAAGCATCACATGCAACCCGGCCCCCTATCACATGCCGTTAAGCTGCTACTAAATACACTTTCGGTACCAGTTGGAGTGCAGACCTTTTACATACACGCGCTGCACTTCCACCGCCACTCATTCGCCTTAGGGGCAAACGACGTTTGAGAGGATAATTTGGTGCGGAGTAGGCTTGCCAAAGAACATGTGCGAGCATAGTTTGAATCCAGGCGCTATAGAATTCATGAAATTTATGTTGCACTTCCACGCGATGCCATCAAAATGCCACAGCACATTATGATTAGCTCAGCTTTGTTGGTATACAAAAAATGTTTGAAGAAACATTAAGAGAAGTAGGAAGGTAAGAATAAGTAATAGAGTTAGTCGGATGGGGTATAGTAACAAAGGTCAGTGAGCTTAGAAAGAGAAGAAAGGCTTCGAATAAGAAAAATTCAAAAGACAACATAATTCATTATACAAAATGAACAGTTTAATAAAGGCCAAATTATGTAGCCAGAGCTATAAATAACATAACTGGTTTCAATTGTGTCAAGGAATAGAATTATGAAACTATTTTAACCCAACTTTTTTCAACTAAACAAACACAGTTGGCAATAGGTAATTACATAACGTTCCCTATCACATAATTGCATGTCTCGCAAATAACACTCTTGCAATGAATCCAAAGATGATCACTCGCCAGAAGAGACCTTTTTGCTGGGAAAACAACAAAAATTTGCCTGACGGCATAAAAGGAAACAAAAAATTCGATTACTTTTTTGAGTATTCGAGTATAAGTGAGCCTTGTTTAGGAAGAAATGCCGTCTAAAGGGAGCCCTTTTCAAGGAGGCTAATTGAGGAGCACAGCAAGTTAATCTGCGCAGCTAATGCGAAAAAACAAAGTGGAAAAGTGCAACGCAGACTTGGCTAGTGCTATAGGATTAGGTGAGTAGGAAATAGTAATGTGTGTTACTGGTAAAGTTATTAGTTTGCAGGATTTTGCACAGATTCCAACGAAAACGGACGAAATCGATAGGTGAACAAGTTGCGGAGTGAAAGTGGCAAGTGGTAGAGAGTGAAAGATTCGCAGGTAATATCCGATAAGGTTGAAATGAGGCGAGGAGGAGCGCACGGGGGTTTGCTGAGAGCGGGCGCGTGAGGTCGAGGCCCGTGCGATGGGGAGAAATGGCAGATCGGCGGCGGCGTTTCGGCCGCGCTAACAAGTATTCGACATGAATTAGATATGGGCATCGCTGGGTAGGCCAGAAGAGAGCTCTATTAAGAGCATGGTCGCAAATAAAGGCACACGCGCTCTCGCTCTGCGCTCCCTTCACTCTACACGTCGAGCGTCTCCCTCCTCAGCACCGGGGCTGAAGCCGCCAGCCAGCCTGACACAGCCGGCAGCAGCAGCAGCCGAGCCGAGGTATTAGTATGCAACTTCTGCTGGAGCACCACGATCCGGCGACTCTACGCGCGCAAACTCGCCCTGCTCCATTTCGAATTCACTCCCGTGCCCGTACATGCACAATTTCCATTCCAAGAAGTGCTCCAGAAGCCCTGACCTGGATCTCCGTCCTGGATTTTTTGGAACAGCAGCGTTAGAATATTTACCCAGAAAAACCCCACGCTTCTCTCATTCTCCGCCAGTGCGTAATCTCTTCGAATAACATGGACGGCCGAGTCGAGCATAGCCGTCTCTAGCGAGCGTCGTAATTCACAAAAAAAGAAACATCGGCCCGCAGAACATGAAATCTTCAACACTTTGACGAGGTAATCCATAGAACAAGGCACACGCGCACATCACAGCACTCTTAAAACCGCAACTTCTTTAGAAATGACAGATGATTGCGCTGGGAATACACCAGAATGTGATAGTTCAAGGCGTCTCATGTCGTATGGAACAGTTAAAATGTCGACGCAGACGGCTCGCAGCCATTGTAGCGCTGTCCCATGACGCTAATTATAAAGGTTACGGCAAAGAGCGACAAAGATATGAGTCATTGCACTGAAACGTTCTATTTAGCACTGCGTAATCAACTAAACTCTATAGCGAATAGTGCAGGCAACAAAAATGAAAAGGATACATTTTCCTGGATTAATCCTCGGACAGAAATAGATCCCGTTTAGAGCATTTCTGGCTCGATTCTGGAAGAAGGCAAGAAAGCGTGTCAGTCATTCTTCAAAGTGTCCATGTTAAGTAGATACGTACGTAAGTGGGAGGAAGGAGAGTAAATATTTGTGCTAAACGAGCAGTGAAGCACTCACTCGATTTCGATACGTTATGCACCTTCTGTTAACCAATATGTATACGTAACTAGTTGGATAAAGATTATGGAGTCATCCAGAACAACGCTGGAAAAAGAAAACAGCCAGGATGCCAGGATGCTAGCGAACGGTCGGTCATATCTGCCAACTTCTCTCTCAACACCACCGGTGACCATGGTGATGACAAAAAGGCCAGTCCAGATGGCAACAGACACAGAAAACACTCTTTCGGTGTCTATGACTAAGCATTGCGCTCATAATGCAAAGCAGGGATAACGTTCAAGCGAAACAAATAGAAATTAGTCGAAAAGAACTTCACATCATGGCTTACACCAGAGTTCTCCATTTAGTTAATAATTTATGCGTCATTTTCTGGCACTACCCTTCGTAATACTCATGATTTCGCCTTCTTTGTCTTCCAGAAACGACAATGGCTGCGAACTGAAATCCAAACATTTTTTACAACACGGAAGCCTTCGAGTTTCTAATCCAGGATGTTTCATTCAGCAGCGAAAGCGCGTTGTGACAGACATGTCCGTGGGGTCCGGACATTCTCCACTCCAGTAATTAAGATTGGACAAAGTAAATGTGTATATCTGAACCTGTTACAACCTATACTTCTTTACCCTCTCAGAAACAACTGCAACTAATTGACAACTGATGTGGAGATTATCCGCCATTCGTCAACCAAGTGTAGTAGTCCATTCAACAGCAAACCGAACGAATTGTTGAGTTCATAGTTTTTTGTACTAGTTGTAGCTACTGTATTCTAACGAGTTTCTTTCCTAAGTTATTAAGTTATTCCGTCGAGACTTAGTTAACTGTAGGACTTTTGATGACACACCTGTATAGCGGTGTATAAATAAACAAATAAATAAATAAGTAAATAAATATGTCTCAGGGGTGTGTATTTTAGAATTATTCAAAATCGAATATTTGATCCTAAGCAGGTTGGAAATCATTCAATTACATGCCCAATTAAGAAGTGAAGAGAGCTCAAGGGTTTTGTAGTGAGTTCTTTTTCCAAACATCCAACTCCTCAATCGGTTTCTGACTTGATAATTGGATCAATTAAGTCAACAGATTTCATTCGGCCTTTAGTAGTGATCCATTAAAAACTTACATGTGTATGGATGGATATCTAATGGAGCGGGTATACGCAGCAAAGCTTTTTCTTACAGGTTGTAATTATCTAAGTGGTCATGCTTGGCTATCAACTCCACAGTCAAATAGTTTTGTCCCTCTTCACTGTCTCACGGCACCGGTAAGACAGGTAAATGATTTTGTATAGTAGAGTAGATGAAACCCGCTGGGAACTTACACCTAGCCAATGTTTTGCTTCCAAAGGTTAAATATTTGAAGTGAATATGGTCCGTGAGATTATCCAAAATAACTAAGCATAATGTAGTCTTACTTACTTACTACATTGGAATAGAGTGAATAACATGAACAGAAAAGGGTTTTTGGAAAAGGTCCAGATTTATATCTAGAGATCTTTATAAGCTGGATAGTCAGGGTGGCCTATAGCGTTGTGTTTTTTGAGACTTATTTTCCATTCCGGGGAAAGAGTAGGGTAAACCTCACTAGGCACCACTAGAGAATCATGAAGCCTCCTTACTATTCCTGATGCTGCGATCTATCAGAATGGATTCGCATAGATTTTCCTTGAACGTATAGATTTTGTTGGAGAAAGAAAGACAGAAGAAAGGACATAGAAGGACAGAAAAAAATGGTTCATGAGAAAAATTGTACAAATAGAAATTTCATAGGATGAAACTCTCCAGAAAACCTAGTGAAGTGTTCAATCACATCATTGAAAATGACGTCATAAATGCAATGAAAATGACGTCATAAACGTTAGAAAATGCCAAATGAAAGCAAAGTAAGAGAAACCAAATAGCTTTGAGTGCAATTATAAGCACAGCTTTAGAAACTTCTGTGGGACTTGTTTTTCCTATAAGCTGTTCTACGGACGAATCTAAGGATTACTGCAGTGTGTCGTCACAGCTAAATAATAGCATCTGCTAGCGGCCGCCCTAATATAAAGAATTTTTATGAGAATCGTGAGAAGCCCTATGCTACTCTGTTCTCATCTGGATTAAGTACATCGGGATTCCAATAGAAGATAAACAGAAAAGTCAGATGGCTTGAAATTCGCGATGACTTGCAATACATGCTGTTCCACAGAACAAAGTGCACTGTGCGTGCAGTCAACTCGAAGAAATTTCGCTGCAAATGACATGTAAGAATGGTGCAAATGATAATAGCTTCAATCGAACCCACCCAAGAATAGGTGAAAATAAGGAGCATTTCATGCAGCATAATCATTCGTCAGAAGTCATGTTTCTGAAGAACCCCAAATACATACTTCCAAACATTTTTATGGGGTCAACTAGGTTTACATCTGATTCAGTGGTATGACTATCTATGTACATAAACTGATGCACAAAGTTCTAAAAAAATGCAAGTATCTCTCCCATCATATCCTAAAGAAGATACAATGGAGTTCTTCAAAGGGAACGTTTATGTCCCAAAATTATTTCCAGATTTTTTAAGAGAAATTCAATTTCTTGGCTGTCTAAGCTCAATGGCAAGAGACAATAGGTCCAAACCTAGGATTTTTGCAAATTCGAGATTGTTCAGCATTGACTGTGATGCATGTCAAGTTATCAACAGTTCGTATAATTTCCACTGAGATAGCGATGTCAAACCGAGTTTCGAAGGGTAACTAGCACTGGAAAAAAAGTTCCGAGAACAGGTCTCTGGCTTTGAAGACGAGCATATACGTATAGGAACTCCAAGATTTCTGGAATCAGTTCATCTAGCCAATTAAGGAGAAATAAGAATAAAAAAATTACTGCTCCAAATACTAGGACGGAGGTAGGACTGCTTGTACACATAAGAGATTAACGAGCAATTAAAGGATTCTATTACTCACGTGAGTGATTTACGTTATATTGCTAGTTTGATATTTCAGGATTCAGAAACTACCGAATTAAGTCTACGGTTAATTGTAGGTTGAATACTTAACCAGAATGATGCGCACATCTTTTGCACGGCTCAGGGATAACTAGTGTCCGCGGAGCTGGACTCCGATTTTTTCAACATGACCAATTATGGCTCTCAAGATTCACTCTGCAAAAATAATCGAATGGCGTAGAAACTTTGACGGTTTCTCTCCGACAATTTTATGCGCATATGGAAAACTGCGAGGTGGAAAGACCAGGGTCTGCCTCTTTTGAGTAGTCATGTCTGGCAATTTTTTTCTCGCGTATTGCAGGGTCCTGGACCTGGGAAGGGTGGCACCCACACCGCAAAACCGCTGAAGAATACGATAGATGATTAACCGTTTGCCCGCTAAAAAAGTTATCGGAATTTAACGCAAGTTCTGGAAGCCGATTTTGGCCGATTTCAGCTGTGCAGAAAGTGAGTCATTAGCAATCTCGAGCGCTTTTCTAGTGAAGTGTCCTGAGACTCTTCGGACCACGTAAGGGCATAGATAATGCGTAGGGTGCTGCTTCAAGATGGCAACACGGTTTGGATCTTACTGCATGAATCCAAGAAAAAGCAAAGAAAATGCCTAAAGGAGTGCTCGTCTACGTTTCTCCAAAGCGAAACCGTGAAGCCAGAACCCAGCTTATGGTCTTAGTGGAAAATCATGCAAAAACGAAAATTTGAAAATGCGATGTCCGTGGATTATTTCTTGCCTTCTAACCGCATTGTACACTTCTTATATCTACAGCACGGAATAGTAGGATTTGCTCTGCAAATCCAGTATCCAATAGTATCTACCTAGTCATTATACGACAATGAAAGAGAATTTAGGTTAAAAATCGAAAAAAATAATTTAAAAAATAAAAATTGAAAAGCCGACAAAATTCTCGCCCCAACCCAATATCTTATGCAAACACCTTACCTAGCTACTGGATTCAGATCTAGTACTCATCCAACATATCCAGCAACTTCGCTGATGGATCAATTTAATTGGGAGATCGAAGCTCTTCAAGGCTTTAAACATTAAACGAGTCCTGGAATTTCCGCAAAAACCCCTGTTTTTGAAAATTTGACGATTTTTTGACCGAAAACGTTTGTTTTTGTGTATTAGTACAGTATATGAGCTGCAAGAAGTTGTGACAATATCACCACACTAAAACAGATCCATTGGAACCCTTGAAATGTGGCCTAACCTGTGGAATCGACGAGGAACGATCCGGTTCGAACCGATCCCGACCCTTATTAATTGCCACGAAAATAACTGTAATTTAGCAGATTAAATTTGAGCGTCAAATTCAACCGTGCTGAGCAACATGGAATCCTGCCCCTTAAAGAACAACGCGGTACACCTCAGCCTGAGCCATTTTGCCCTTGAGCCTCCTGCTCAGCTAGAAAAATACGAATAAAGACTGGGGATGTCATCAGTTGTGGGAACTCCTTACCTATAATTTCTACAAAATCGTCCTGATTCCCATTTCCGTACGGTTATTTCAGGTTTGGTGAACTCAAATTAAAGAAAAGCCAATTCACTGACATGTACGGCTTCTTTTCGATGAGATACGTACAGATTTTTCCGAGAAGAGGATTTGAATGACATAATGATGAGTCGTCTAGTGAAATTCCCGCAATTTTCCAGGTTTTTCTTCAGAATCCGCCAACTACAACTGCACTACATGATTCATACTATATGTTTCATTACAGCTCACGTGTGTTGGAAAATCACCTGCTCACCTGAACAGCGCTCTTTCGACGACCTTAATTGACACTTGACCCGAGATGTGTGATCCTTGATTACCTACTTAGGAAAATATTAGAAAATTAGTAGAGGATTCATAGGAAGCAAGGAGATGATTTGCAAAAAGTAAGGAGATAAAAATGATTCTGAAACACTCATAAATATTTGATATCCACATACTTTGCTATCTTTTTCTTTGACAGCATATTTTATTTACATATTGGTACCAGTTTTTACATTTTATCAAATGTATTCTTACACTCATGCACGTATGTATGTAATCTAGTTTTTAGTGTAAAATATGTATTTCTCAATATTAAGCTAAGTACTGGCCGCTCCCTGGGGCAAAGGTGGGCAAATCAAGTCCCGCCGGGGTTATTATGTATTTGGCTCCCGTCCAAAATGAGAAAGAATGAGATTTTGCAACTGTAACCAGCGCGCACATAAATAACTACGGTTTGAAATCGGCATTATGCAGTAGTAGAGTAGTTGGTAAAGCATTTGAATATACACTTTCAAAAAATTTCCCCGAAAAATCTGTTCCAGGATTTATTCACAAATAAGTCCCAATTTAAAAATCAGTCCACACCCTTGTTCCCACAGCCTTAGCATGAGACGCTAGCCGAGCTAGGAGAGCAAACGGTTCTTCACCAGGGGCTTCGAGGGTATTCCAGAGGACATCATCTCTTATTCTGATAGCGAATACCATGAGAAATTTTCTCTGCTTCGCGAAAACAGCACCCACCCTGATGTTATCTCGTGAGATTTCCTGAAACGCTATCGCTGTGTTTCTAAGAAAAGCAATGGCCAGGTGCACCGCAAAGTCATTTCAGAGGCGGAAGTGACGCATATTGGGATGTATGATGAATTAGCCTCCAAATGAATGATAGAAATACATAAGAAGATGATACTATGGCTGTTTAGATGTATCTTATACACAAATAAGACGTGTCCTACTCCCGAGTGCCGTACTGCAAAAAAAAAACTGGTTTCTTTGATGAGGACATTCAGGAACAGAAAAACGGTCGATACGGTCTATAAACGGTCTGTAAACCCCTACCCCTCTAGGCCCCTAGAGTTCACGCCAAAATAAGTAGAGATCCACCAATGTCTGTTCATTCACTCACCTTTTCCTTCAATTACTGTTTAACTACAAGCCAATAGTGCAGCGAGGCGGAGCGTGGTGGAAAGTAAGGAGGAGCAGAAATGGGTTGAAAAGTTTTACAAATTACTTATCGAAAGAGGTAGGAATATTTTCAAGGCGACTTATCAACTCCTTGATTTCATCAATACTTTATCTGAAACTTTATGCAATTATTCAATTTACAATATGCTTCAAAAATGTTATATTCTTAGAGTTATGCATGTGAGTTCAAGATCCTTCAATGGTGGAAATCAAGCTTTTTTACGCTCCCGGCCTCTCGCATGTGCAACTGCCATCTAATACTTGTTTGTTTGCATATTTATTTGCCTAAACACTTGCTTGCTCTTCAGCAGGTGAATTGTACCAGAACTGGAAACCTGGGAAAAACTGAATTTCCTTTCCAGGACATTTTATGCGTTCTGGCTTATGATGAGACAGTGCGAGGCGCGAAACGTCATTTACACAAGTGTACTATTTGACATGGTGACTTTTGTGTAATTATGTACTAAATATTGAGCTCCTATCAATTATTCCAACTTCGAACTGTTCGACTTACTCGAACTTGTAATCTTACTTTGGTAGGAACAACGAAGAAATCTTAACATCTCGCTAAATTTTTCTGGCACATTTTCTACTTACCAAAAGTTGGACCCATTCGAATGAAGTCTATTCGAAAATGAGATCGATTTAATCGAGAAAATCAGTGTACGTATCACATAAATTTGTTGCATTCTCTATTTCTCAACAACCAGGGTTCAGTGGAGCCGCTTCTAGGAAAACATATTAATATATCGCACTACTAAGAGCAGCATTATTTCTCAAAGGCCTTTTATGGGAAATCCATCACAAGAATGACCGATGGTAGGGAAATATACCTTAACAGGTTGGACATCAATAGATTCTGAACGTATACACTCTCCTTAATGAATTTCTCTCTAACTGACTAACTGAGGTAATGTGCGAATCCATCTTTGCATAGAGATTCATGAAGATCCTACGAAGTCATAGGAAAGAAGTTTTCCATCATATCATAAGAGAAGTGAGGTGGAGGACAGCTAGCATAATATTATTGTTGTGAAGTCAACGGAATGAAACTACAATGATCCCAGTTTGTCATTTTGGAGAACTTCGTGGAAGAACATTTGACGTTGAAGTGGTGGAATACACACTTCATCTCGAAGTGTGGAAGCCAAGAAACATTCCATTAATGAACAAGTAAGTCGCAGGACAAATTATTTGAAGTCTTTCAAAACTGTTCATAGTATGGAGATGTTAGTGTGCAGCATGTCGAATAACGTCTTATTCAAAGTTTCTGCAGAAAAAATCCGCGAGGTTTTTGGAGACCCTAAAATGGAACAGCGCAAAACTTGTTTGGAAATTAGGAGGAAAAAAGAATTACATTAGCAACACGACAAAAGAACGAAAAAAAAATGAAATGAGGGAACTGAATTTCACGGCATGATGTCTCACCTGCATGGCAGGAGTTTCACAAAATTTTCAAGCAACGCGGAAGATGAACGTTTTCTGTAGAATGCTATGTCAAAGCAATGTCGGAAAGATAAGAGCGAAAGTTTGAGTTTTTCCCAGACTAGTGTAAATTTTCGCTCATTTTGCTTGAATTTAACCACATCATATCCTGGGACAAAGTGAAGGAAGGCGAAAAGTATGTGGAGAAGTTAAATGAGGAAGTCATTAACTAACTTTGACAAAGGTGGTGGTGAAGCCTTGCAAGTTTCATCATTTCACAGAAAAATAAATTCAGAACTGATCAGTTAGAGCTGAAGCACTTGACCACACCGAACATTCTCTTAGCAATTCATTAAACGGCATTAATATGATTAATGGAAGATTTAGTGGAATGTAGTTAGTGAAATAGAAACAACTACAAATACGAAGTACAAAGTTGCTGCTCAGCTAGGAAATGTTCTGCAAATGAGGGTAATAAAAAGGATTTGATTAGAAAACAACTTCCAGTCCTGTGGGGTGACGGGAGAAGTCTTTGGAAAATGAGCAAGGGGATAAAAGTTTTTCAGTGAAGTGATCTATCAGCTTGATTGAGCTAAAACTCCATTCCGAAATTCATTTAATACATATATCTGTAGATGAAACCGAATGCAGCCGTTTATGTGAAGGTGAGCTTCTATTCGTAAATATCTGTCCTACAACTTATGCAGCGCAAGATCATGGAAAACAAGAATTCCCTGGGAATCCTGGGTAGTGCATTCCATGCTCGACTTTCCTTGGATTTTGGCATAACAATATCCAACTTGTATGTACCGTTCCTACACCGAGCGCGAGATTGCCGAAACCTGGGCTTTTCAGAGGAATAAAGCATTAACTGAGTTTTATTTTATCTTATTTTATATATCATATTGGTTCTATTTAAGTTTTATGTATAGGCAACTGCGGAGTGGGCATCAAGCAAAGTGGCCCTTCCCTAGCCAAAGCCCACAACTACGAAGAAGAAAATGATTTTCTTTAATGTCCACAGAAAACCGAACCCAGGCTGTACCGGCATGTGGAAGGATCCTAGCATAAATGCGAAAAGTCCTATCAAAAAGAACAAAAAAAATTACCGAGGGGATTCCTCAAAAAATCAGGAAGCTGCCTCTTTCGTACGACGAGCGACCTTGATATTGGGGGACTACCTAAAGCGTTTTCTTTGTGGATCTGTCACTATCGTACTTAAATGAAGCTCTTAACTACCTTTATTCCGTTTACGTTCGCCGCCTTTGCTTTCTTTGGGTGGCAGTTCGATGTTCAGCTGTTTGTCGACCTGAGCAATAGCAATAAATCATTCCTTACACTGGGCTGCTTGCAGCTGGATACATTCTGATTGGCCCTTGGATATGGTATCATCCTCACCGTTGGGTCAGGTACTGGAATGTCTCCTTCCTTCTTTTCACCTCCTTCGAAGTGTGCTGAGCAGATCCGGAGCTGAAATAGGAGATCAGCACAACGTCTCGAACTTTTCTGGAACATTTTTTACTCGGAACTACTTGTCCCGAACCTATTTTGACCATGCTTTAGCACTCATTCGGAAGAGTACGGAGCATAGCTGCAATTTCACGGACTTTTGCAGCGATGTGCTCCTCCCTACCGGCCAGAATGAGGTAGGGGTGCGGCTGCCTGGCAACCTGCCATCATCGCAATTTACACCACCAATAGATAAACGGATACTCATTAGAACCTATGGCATTGATTCCGATTTAGATAATAACAGAGCAAATAACTCTCGCCAGTAGCCGCTTCAATTGTGGAAATAGTGCCAGGACATTGCAGTGTTTTTCTAGTCCAAGATTTCTACCACAATTACACATACATTATCCAGGAGCCTAATTAAGGTGGGCAAAGTAGCTTCACTCTGGACATCTATGGTATCTTAAAAGATTTATAGGAAACATTGCACGCACTTGAATCGAACTCCATTTCCGGCACTTTTACAGCTGTACATTTAAGCACTTAAATCTAACGATATTGTTTTATTCCTAAGAATATAGAATTTATTTTATAGTTTCTATGCAAGCTAATCATTTTGCTCCAGCAAGGACCATAGGCAAAAGCAACAAACAAGCCACCAGAACACCACAAAAAGCAAAGCCACCTGCCCATGGAAGCGATTTTTCCCGAAACTCTGAAGCACCACAAGCTTTGTGCTCTACCTGGCTAACGACCGTCTCTTCCGTGCGCCCGATGGCAAGCAGCCAGCGTTGTCGCAGAACTTGTGGTCGTTTGGGAATGCGATAGAAGTGACGATTATCCTCTTGTCCACGATAACGTGAGCGAAACTTGCAGTTCGGGAAGCCGCAAGTTGTCGGCATGGCCCACGAGACACAGCGCTAGCACACCATAAGCTGTTCAGCAACAAAGCGAAGCAGGCGATGTGCAACAGCCACAACGAAAAGCTATAGATGTGATGTAAGCAAAGCATTCACGAAAATCTGCTTCACAGAAAAAAAAGCGACAACGAAAATGCGGAACGAAGCGAAATCGGCAGGTGAGCGTGGGAAAGCAGATAAAGCAAGGATCTTCTCTAAGATTCGGGAAAAACATTTGTAATTAGGTAAGGCAAGGTAAGGTAAGAGAGAAGAGCTTGTCAGAGACGAGATCGAGATGCGGTCTGGTGTAAAGAGGAAAGAAAACGTTACGCTGATTCACAATAAACAGAAATTTAAGGAAGTCGGATACATGAGAAAAGGAAAGGTGAATTATTACAAGGGACCATTTTTTAAGAGGGACTTTCCGATCGAGACCAGTACTAAGCATGTCTTCCACTCCAGAATCACAGAAAAAATACACCAGTAACAGGCTGAAAAAGAATATCCATGCTAATATCCCTTTTTGCTACAAGGGTGCAGCTTCAGAAAAGCAACTACCATCCCAAAAAAGAGCAAAAAATTTTCAAAGACTTTTTCACTTCATGAAAATCAAAGCCATAAAAGAGGAAAGCTTGATTCATTGAAGAAAACCAGTTTTAAAGGAAGTGATCCAGATGAATGCCTGACATTCCATCCTACTTTTACTCGACACCAGCATCTAGCAAGCACAACTTCACGCCAAAAATACTGAACAAATGCACCTAGAGTATAGAAGAAGGATAAAATCCATTCCACTACTATGCTCTGCCATAAAATTCTCCAGAAAAGCAGTTACTCTCCTCAGAATATTCCCCAAAAATACCAATTTGATTGCAACTAGAAGGCTTGAAAAAACCTCCAAATGTCTTTGATTTAAAAACTCAGAACTTCATGTCAAACCCTTGACTAAAGTTGCAGACAAAGCAGCAAAAGGATCAGTTTGAAAAACAATAGAGAAAAGAAGAGAGGAAAAGAAAGAAATAATTAGCCAGTTGCCGTAAGAGATGTACTGGTACTGATCTCAAAAAGGACAAAACTATTAATACATTGCCTGAACATCGGGTGCCCTAACAATGCAGGCAAATTACTTTTAATGTCGAGAAATTATGAAAAAGTACATTGTGTACTGACTGAGAGAAAGAGCAGTTGATGATGAGTCGTTTGCTGCAGAAAAAAAGGATGATGCATGCCCTACACCGAACGGAAATAAATCCTACGGTAAACGGCTTATTTCTACAATTTTTCGATTGAATGTAATCTTTCAAAATAGTATATAAGTATGTAAGTGTGAATATGGGTATTTCTAACGTTTTTATGTACAAAAAAGTGACTTCATCGAAAAAAAAAACAGAAAACAGTGCAGTTACCAAGAATAGTAACATAAATTTTAGCAGGCAGCTGACTGCTGTACTGTCATCAAACGGGCCCAAAAGGCCAAGCCATCGTTATTCACCTTACCTTAATATTTTTCCAGGAAAACAATGGAAGAAAGTGGTATTAAAGGCCTAAACCTGATTGAAAGCAA